>QEPC01010496.1:1492280-1611912 GCA_003113815.1 Sphenodon punctatus
TGTGTGTGTGTGTGTGTGTGTGTGTGTGTGTGTGTGTGTGTGTGTGTGTGTGTGTGTGTGTTTTGCCAACAACTGACCTAGAACAATTGATTGTACAGTGCCAGGTAAACTGTATACAAAATTATCTTGTGGTGATGATATTGGAATTATATTTGTTAATAGATTTGTTTCCCTCTGTATCATTTTTCTCTTCTGCCTACAGCATCATAAGTAGAGGCTTGTCCAGCCAGGTTTTGAAAACATCCAAAGGGGGAAATTCCACAACCTCCTTGGTTGACTTATTCCATTGCCCAACAGTTAGCAGCAGCAAGCATTAGGACGTTTTTCTAGCTTACGCTGGGGTGACGTTTTCAAGCATTTCTCGTCAACTAGAAGAGCTAGGAATAATTTTTGTGCAAAAGAAAGAGGGGAAGACAAAGAAAGGAACTCTGGTTATAATAACTCTATTGTGAGATTCGAGATGAAATCACAAGTGTCATTAATTATTGGGGAGGTTTATTTATTTATTTATTTTAGTTATTTGTATCCAGCTCCCTCCAGCCCTACGGCAGCTTGTGGCAACCCTCAGGATGGCTGGTCCATTCTAATTGTGGAATTCTCCTTCCATGAAGGTTTTCAAGAAAAGACCGGACAGGCATCTGTCGGGGATCTACTGTCTTAGGGCAAGGAGTTGGAATAGATGACCCTTGAGGTCCCGTCCAACTCTTGAATTCACAGATTCAGTCTCTATACTGGTCACGTTAGCCAGTCGTGTGGTTCAATCATCTCCAAGTGTGGCAGCTAATGAGAACTTGCCTTGTTCCCTGGGCAGACCCTATTTGTTGGCTGGTCCTTTGAGTATGTTGGTTACATGTTCAGGCTGCATGGTTAGAAGTACATAAATGCTGTCTTTTGAAACTAATCTTATGAGTAAAACAATTTGAGGAAAGAAGTCAATCATTTTTTTTTCCCCTGAAGAAAGATGTATTTTTCTCATGGTGGAATTTAATGCTTGTGATGAGACTGTGCCCAAACAATGGTTCATTACCGCAGACCACGAATCATAGTTTTAATTTCCTTGTCCATAATAAGTACCATCTGGAGCGGGATTTCACATAATGCAGCTGGCTTGTCAGTGAAAAGTTAAAAGACTGCACCTGTTTAAAATGAGTGGCTAAGAAACCTTTCTTTCCTGGCTCCAACCATGATCGTTTCTCCCTGTTTTTGTTTTTTGTCTGCATAGCCCAAGCCGACCAAGGGAAGGATGCGCATCCATTGCTTGGAGAATGTTGATAAAGCCCTCCAGTTTCTGAAAGAACAAAGAGTGCATTTAGAAAACATGGGATCCCACGATATCGTGGATGGGAATCACAGACTGACCCTTGGCCTTATATGGACTATTATTCTGAGATTCCAGGTAAGAGTCAGAATATCAACTTTTCAGGTTTTTCAGTCTGCCGAGTGGCCCACCCGATTCCCTTCTTTCTCAGTGTAAATATTTTTGGTCTCCTTGGCAATTGATAACTAACTGGTTTTTACAAATTCCAGCAGTCTTGAAACCTCCCATATTGTGCCAAGAGGAATTTTCATCTCTATTGTTGTTCATAGCCACAGCAGGCTATTTTTTATTTATTTATATTTATATTTCTAACTCTGCCCCTCACGCAAAAGCGACTTGGGGCAACTTACAAATTCAGAAAATAAAATTAGAATCTTAATATAAATATAAATACAAATATATAAAAATAACAGTATAAAAACACTAAAACATAAAATGAAGCTACCCTCCCCTCATGTCTGTTTAGGCAGGCAAACACGGCCTGGGTCTGGTCTGCCGTGACAGGGCTGGGGCCAGTCGTACGTTCAGTGTGCTCCCCATTCGCCCCAACCATGGGCATTTCTGCTCTATGCTCTAACATGGTCCAGACAGTGGCTTCCCACCCTGGGTCAAGCCACTACCACGCAGACATGACGACTGTTTTTACCCGCTGTGTTAAAAACTCACACGTGAAATTAGTTCCAAAATGTTAAATTGATCTATACCACTGGATCGCCAGTCAAACCTTTTTGTGAATTGCAGATCCAAGATATCAGTGTTGAAACAGAAGACAACAAAGAGAAGAAATCTGCGAAGGACGCGCTGTTGTTGTGGTGCCAGATGAAGACAGCTGGGTGAGTGTGGATTAAAAGATTATCTGCAAAGCTCTTCTTGCAGCATTCTGAGTTTTCACTGAAATCATTTTGAATGTGCGAACATGCATCTTCCTGTAAGTGGATTGAGCCAGGACAAGGAAGTCAGCAGAAATCAACAAATGACTATTTCCATTGGATGCATTGTCGTTTGTTTGTCGGTACTTATGCTAGGTTGAGCATGGGGAAAATATCAAAGCCTAAGGATCAGGGGAAGTCTAGCAGGTCAGCCCTCCTTTCCATTCATCTTTAATATCGTGGGAATGTGGTGTCAATCAAGGATGCTTCACAACTTGGTTTTCCCCTTCGAAGGTTATAGGAAGGAAATTTGCCCTTAAAATATGCACGTGCACAAAAAACCCAAACCCAACCTAGTATTTTTCTTGTTCCAGATGATTTGCCCACAACTAGGGACAAGGTGGAATGAGAACTAGGGTGTGATGTGAACCAGCTCATTTTACCAGCTCTGTTTAGTTTTGTATTGTCATTCCTCCTGATTCTTGTAGTTCTCTCTTTGTCATGCCACATTGTCCCCTTAGTGTCCTGTTCCCCCTTCTGATTGCCCCCTCCCCTCCATTTCTCAGTCCACCTGTTGCAGCTCTATCCTCATTGTTCCATCCTGGCATTCCCCCTTTACTCCCTATACACTTCCCTTTGACTCTAGTGCTAGTCTGTGCATTTCTGTGTTTACTTCATTCCATCTCCTCCCCATTGTTTTCAACTCCTTCTAGAAGGTTGCTCCCAGTATTCTCTCTGGACATTCCATTTTCTGTCATTTCTACTGAGCTGTGGCTCGGCAGGGAAGTGACTGCAGTATCACAAGGGGGATGGGAGCTATCATAACATTGAATCTGCTGCCCAAACGATGCCCTCAACTCCTGGCAGGATTGGAACCAAACAGGAAAAATAAAAAACTTAGACTCTGGTATTTCACCAACTCTCCCTCCTTCTCCTAATTGGCTCCAAAGCCCCTCTCCATTTCTTTCCCCTGGAGGTCCCAGTTTCCACCCAATTCCCTATCATACTCCTTTTACCTTGGATCCTCGTAGGTTCCCCAATCAAGGATGAAAACTCCTCCTGTTTTTCTGAAATTGGCTGTTTGCTTTCATGAAGCTGGCTGCGCACATTATTATTAAACACAGGTTTGAATTGCTTGGGTCATTAGCGTTTTTGATTTTGCCAAGTTTAGAAGATAGTGCTTCATGAATCCAGTTACATCCAAAGTTGCTTTCACAAATGGCAATCTTGCCTAGTTTTTGTGAGGAGGCTGTGTTCTTACGAATATCTACGCTGTAACGCTCCCCACCTCCTGGGGTACTTATTCTGGTGATGATAATCCACTTTGCAAGCATTCATACTTCACAGAGTAAGTACCCAGAGAGAGGCTTCCCCAGGGGCTAATGATTGTGTGCACGTTCATTGTTAGGTTGTAGGTGTCTTAACCCATGTTAATTAACTCCCTTTCCCTGGGATCACTTACCCCTGGAGGGGATCTGATTTGAAGAGAAGTACACTGGGTGCTATTCAGTAATTCTGGAAGAGCTTTGGCTGCAGCTCAGGGGAATGACCAGAATAGGGGGCAGTCTGGCAGGATCCCCATCCTGTCCTTAGCCATGCCCCCCTCAAAAGCACCCACACCCTGACACTCTCTTCCCCACACCCTCCAGGTGCTGTTTATGAGCCAGGGAGACTGGGATCAGGAGACAGGAAGCTAATGAATTAATGACCAGTTTGTTCATAAGGACAGCACTCCTTCACACTCTTCATATCAAGCATTTGTAGAACTATGGAAAGGTGCTCATGGGGCGGTTTGAAGCTGCTGAGCAGAGCCACTGCGTCCCCGCTCCCTGCTGTCTCTAATCCCAGCTCACATCATCACTCCTTTCTGCTACCTTGTTGAGCCGTGAGAGTCTCCATCTCTTTGGCAACTGCAAAAAGGGCCCTTCCTCTCATGGACTTTGCCATCAATTCCTTATCCCTCTGGAAAATGTTGTCTTATTTTAAAACATCTGAAAATAATATTGGGTCAGCTGCTGAGTCCATCAGTAGCTCCAGACTTGTCAAAGATGGAGCCTTTCAGGTTGCACATTATGCATCAGAGGTTAAGGTAGAGGTGGTTTAGCTAATTGGGATCTCAAAAGTAGCATCCCTGTTCTGTTTAGTTTCAGGGACATTTGAGATGTGCTTGTCCCTTGCTATTGGAAACCACTTGCAAGCAATCATTTGGACTGTGAAAAATTTGGCTGCTCTTTGACAGTGTTGCTCGTTCACGTCCGAGCCATGCTGCTAAAGAAAGCCTTTGGTGATGCAAGAGACAGAGTGCTATATTGATTAAACTCTCTCTGGTTTCTGTTGTGTCAGCTATCCCAATGTCAACATTCACAACTTCACCACTAGCTGGAGAGACGGGATGGCTTTCAACGCACTAATACATAAACACAGGTAGGTGCTTATGTAACTCCTTGTAGGTTTTCACAAGGCTGAATCAGTTGGCCTCACAACTTGGTAGTGCAGGTGTGTTTTTTTTTTTTAAATGTATTAGACGTTATAGAGGATGATGTAGGTAAATGTAGCTGGATTATTTTACTTTTTCTTATCCCAGTCACCTCAGCCAAGGGGTAGTTGCCAGCATTGCAAGCCAAAAATTTCAGGGAGTAAATTACACATCTGTTACTTATACCAGTCACTCTTTAGGGGACCAGTTTATGCTACACTTCAGTCTGCAAACCACTTAATCCAGAGTAGCCTCGCAGACTACTACTCAGAATGCTCCTATAGAAATGGATTTGAGGGGTGCAGCCTTAGTCATATGACGTTGCCTCCATTGAATGTGATGCAGTAAGGAGTTACTCGGTGTAAGCATGGCAAGGTGTGACTGTGAATTCAATGGCCGCAATCCCAAACCCATCCATGCGCAGGATCCACGTGGATGTCTCTGCTATGGACTTGTGCATGGTTTGCACGTGTAGGTAGCGCGCGGGTTCTGCAGGCTGTGGGATCGGTCCCAGTGTTTGCAGGTGTTTACACCATCCTTGCTCACACACAGTATGTCTGCAAAGGAAGAGGCCTCGGCAGGATTTCTCATGCAAATATGCACTCACCAGTGTGGTAGGAATTGCATTCTCCTGAATTATTTGAGGTTGTAAGTGATCTCATTGCAAATCAGGAGATTTAATTGTTTAAATGCCTATGGCAATGAGGGCACTAAGTTTAACAAGACACACAGCTTGATTAGTCTGGGAGTTGCAGAATAGCAGGGAGGTAGGTTGCCTGTATATAGCTTCCAAGGTATGGCTTAGTTTAGCATCCCTGTATCCTTTATTCCAGCCCTGACTTTTAACAATACCCTAAAAGCAGCCCCATTGAAACGAATGGGGTAGCCTTAGAAGTAAGATACCAGGTTTAGCAGGATCTGTTCTCGGGTTAACGTGGCTCCACTAGTCCCATTTCACACACTTGTTTTAAGGAGAAAGGCTTGCCTGTTTTAAAAAACAAGGGCTTTTCTTCCTTGATTAGGCCTGATCTGATTGATTTTGATAAGCTGAAGAAATCCAATGCACACTACAACCTTCAGAATGCCTTCAACCTGGCTGAACAACACCTGGGCCTTACAAAGCTCCTGGATCCAGAGGGTAAGAATTCCTACCGTCGCAGCCCTGACAGCTTTTTTATGAGGGAATGTTGCTTCCTCTTTAAGCCCTGGAAGATTGCTCTCTGGCAGCCTTTAGGGAAAGGGAAACTGGAGGCATCTCTCTCTGTTCGTGCCTGTACATCAGCTCATGGAAGAGTTAGGACCACCAGAGAGACATTCAAGCGGCTTCTCTTGCCCCATGTGGCAGTTCTTGGTTGCAGTGATCAGACCAGTTATGTCTAAAACAGAATATTCCAAGGAAGAAATGTATCCCTTACCTTTCTTGTAAAATATTTTATTTCAGTTAAAATGCTGATTGCACCTTTCCATACACTGGGTAGCTTTAGGTGGTGCTCTACCTGTGTGTGTGTGCACGCGCGTGTGCGTGTCGCATTTAAGCAACTTTGTTGTCACTGGGCAGTTAAAGGTCATGACCCCCTCTGGGCAAGTTCCTTCTCACTGACTCTCCAATACATCAAAACCGCTGCCCAGAAAGGAGATGGTCGGCTTGGTCTCCACCTGGGATCTTTGAAGAGTTTCTCTGACCAGGCATTCAGTCAGTGGCACTGGCCTTGAAATGGCCCTGGATAACTTTCTCTATCTCCTTGGGCCTGGAGGTTGGGCTTTCCTCTAGCACCAGCAGAACGAGTTGATATTCATGAATGTTATTAATATACTAAAGTCATTATTTGGTTTTCAGATATCAGCGTTGACCATCCCGATGAAAAGTCCATTATCACCTATGTGGTGACCTATTACCACTACTTTTCGAAGATGAAAGCTTTAGCTGTTGAAGGAAAACGTATTGGAAAGGTTTGCAAGCTAAGACTTTATATGCGTGCAGCCAGCGGAGCATTACTTTCTCTTGAGCGCCTCGGCACCATTGTTTTCTAGCTTTAATTTCATTGCTTTCAATCTTGGGTTTGAACAATAGATATTCTTCCTATACAATCTGGAAGGAGCCCAAAGGTTATGCAGTCAACCCTCTGCCTTTTGGCAGGAACTATAGTACCCAACCATCCCTGACCGATGTTTCACCTATTTTGAAATGGTCTCCAGTGATGGGTCCTCCACAACCTCTGTAGGCAAGTTATTCCATTGCCTAGCTGCCCTGATAGTTAGAAAATTCTTCCTATTGCTTAGACTACATCGTTTCTCCTTTATAGAATACAAGAATATGAACCTATTGGAAGTGGTTAAATGTTTCCTGATAGGTCCATTAATTTCTTAATGACATTAAGTTGGGTTTTATTTTGTTGTATTAATTTGATATGTATATAAGCAATTCCCAAACTCTTTGTCTGCATGGCCCCCATTTTGAGACTTAAATGTAACCCAACCATCCCAGACAGCAGCAAAGGCATGTAAAGTATATCCGTTCTCCATTGGGCCACTCCCCCATCCTCCACAGATCACATGGCCCCATTTAGAGATTCTGGGGTATCGATTACCCTTCTAGCTGTTGCTTTTCTCAACCTATTAATTGCTACACATCCTAATTGTTCTCAGTTTCTAACCTCACCCGTTTTTGGTACCCTGTGAAAATCCATCTTTACTAGTGCTCTGTTTCCCTGTTTGCAAAGCATCCATGATGATACAGTCAAGAGAGATTGGATAAAAATCTGTCTCAGTCAGGAAGGTCCCTGCGTAAAGGTCCCAGCTAGACTGGGAATTTACTGCAGATCAGTGCAGCTGTCAGTTTTGTCATCCATGCTTACTGCTCTCAATTGGATTCATAAGCTAATCCCACTCCATTGTCCCCTCTCTGCTACACAGATGTAAAACTGAAATTGACTCCTATGAGACATAGCCATGTTACTCAGCGAGTCGTTCTGCATTTATTGTTGCAGGTGCTTGACAATGCTATTGAGACTGAGAAAATGATTGAAAAATACGAATCGCTGGCTTCTGACCTGCTTGAGTGGATCGAGCAAACCATTATCATCCTGAACAATCGCAAATTTGCCAACTCTCTGATTGGCGTGCAGCAGCAGCTACAGGCGTTCAACACCTACCGCACAGTGGAGAAGCCACCCAAGTAGGATTCAGCCTCTGGCTCCTGTTTTGTTACTATAATCAAATAGTTTCAGAGCCCCCCTAATGGATTATTTGTACTCATGGGTGTTGCCAGAAGTAATGCTAAATCCTGAGCCTTAATGGGAAGGGCGGCATATAAATTTAAATAAATCTGTGGGAATGCCTAAATTAGTATTTCTGTTACTATTATTATTTATATAGCACAAGCAATGTAGCTGGTGCTGTACAGTCATTCATTAAAGACCATCAAGTGACTAGCGTTACATCTGGTAACACCCATTGTCACGAGAGGCTAATTAATTCCTGCCACTTAATAAAATAATAGTAATAATAATAATTAATAATAGTTTATTAAAAATCGTAACCAAAGGTTAAGACTTCAGTACAAATAAGAAAAAAAATAAAATGATACATAAAGGGAATTACAGAAAAACCACATCAACCAATATAAAAAATATCAATCAATTATCAACATATTAAATCAAGTTCATCAAATAAAAGTAAAGCTAAAATGAGATTGTGGGGAACCTCCATCGACAGAGTCAGCTGCTACAATTCCAAATCAGCTTGTCTCCTTTTGATCAGGGCAAGAGCCATTTTAACAAGGCTTCTGATAGTCGTTATCTTTATTCGCAGCCAAATAAGTTAGTAATTGGTGTGGTGACCAATGATTCTTATTTTGTGTCAGTGGAACCAAATATTTCTAGCAATAATCTTCAGTACGGATAATCACTTCAGACAGTGAAATAATCAATGAACCAGATCTTCAACCAGAACAGGATTATAGCTCCATAATCTAAGGGCATACGGAATCCCTTTCTGTCTCCCTGTCAAAACCCTAGAGGGAATAAGGTCAAACCTAAGAAGGGTTAGAGCTCTTCTTAAGGAGAAATTGTCCAAAACAGACAACTAAGGTTCCATCCCAGGAACTGTTTTAAACTGATGATAGAGAGGGGCAGATTTTAGATTGGCAGCATTTCTCATATCCGCTTGAATAGCCAAATCAGACAGTTGTGTGTGGATCAGAGAGTTTACTTTGAAGTTAGTCAAAGGAAATAGGGCCTCCATAGATTGGCCTACTGTTCTGAGAGGTAAAATGAGTTTCTTATTTCATTGAGACATAAGGGTGGAAGAAGAGGCAGAGATAAGGAAGCCAGGCAGAGATAAGGAAGCCTGTCTTCAATCATACTCCTCACCCTCAGCCAATAAGAAACAGTAGCCAAATCAAGTTTTGCTGCCACAGGCAGAACACCAGTTTCTAGTCTAACAAAACATGGCAGAGTATTTTTTTGTACTGCCAATATTGCACGTTAAAAACAGTCCTGAAAAAACTCCAATTTATCCCTAAGAAAAGCCCCCCAAATTTCGGTACCATATAAAGTTTGGGGACTGGCTTTCAGATCTAAGAGCTTCAAGGCAGGGCTTATAAGCTTCCCCCCATCTGTCCTCCAAAATTTGACAAGCCCCCAATAGATTTAAATTTTTAATTTAATGGACTCTGCATGCTTCACCCAAGTCTGTGGCAGAGATGGTCCGTCCCAGGTAAATGTGTGTATGTACATGCACTTTTTTGTGCACATCCAAAAAACAGAACAAAAAAATGGTGCCATTTTCAGAAGATTTGTTTAACTTGCAAGCCTTAAGGAGTCTGTTGCAGCAGTAGCAATAGCGTGTCTTTAGAAGACAGTAAAAGCACCATTAATAGGGATGGGCGAACGCAGTTCGGATGTTTGGAGTTCGGACTGAACTCGGTCTGTTTGGACGTCCAAACCGAACGTCCAAACCAAACTCTCGAACGACCGAACAGTTCGGCTGTGTTTGGATGAGTTCTGATGAGTTCGGGGGCAGAAAAACCATCTTTCCAGGGCCGCAAATTAGGTTTTGATTTCGTTTCGGTTTCGCTATTTTTGAATGTTCAGCCAAACCGAACTCGACTGAACTGAACCATCAAACCCGAACTCAGGTTTCAAACTGAACAACCGAACCTCCAAACCGTGTTCTGTTCGCCCATTCCTAACCGTTAATGTATATCAGCCCTACGTAACACATCCAGGAAGCTAATAATAGCATCTTGTAATTTGTGCCAGATCGAAAGCTGTGGGGTGCGGGTGGAGTTTTGACTTGATAAAGCAGAGCCTCGAATGTATAACTGGAGTTGTGTCTGTAAAGTACCATGTGAAATTATGGCATTGTAGATCATGTTTATAATTAACCAGACTCATGATTGGTTAATGACATGCATGTTAATAGTCATGCAGAAGCGTTATAAAAGCAAACTCTGATTAATTTAGGTTTTATTGGCTCTAGATCATGCAGCGATAGTGTGTTTTTCTGGCAAGTGCTTTGAACGATTCAGAATCACAGCCCTGATTCTGAACCATTCATGTCAGTGGGTGCTTTGTTGTTGATGTTGGGAAATCGAACCAGGAGACTCTAAATTCATGAGCTAAATTCATGCCATTTTTATGGTAACTAGATAGAACAGGTCACGAAAAGAAGAAAATAAAATAAATTCACCTGTCTCCCCTCTCCAGTGGGTGTTGTGAATCTACAAATCAACTGAACTGGTGCAGGCTCTGACATTTGAGCCAGGTGGTTCTAGTGGATATGTGGGTTCCTGTTTACTACTTTTTCAATTTGACTTTCACAGGGAATAACACACAAAGAACAGACAATATGTTTGTTGCTATACAGGGCCTGCAGTGTGCCTAGCCTGAACAGTCAGATACCTGCCCCGAGGGGCTTACAATCTAGGATAGACAAAGGGGAGAGGGACCTAAGGAAAGATGGATGCATTCAAGAAGTTGAGAAGTTGCAGGTGCACATGCCTCACTTAGTTACAAGGGAAGGCAGGGAGTCTTGAAAGTCAATGTTGAGTAGAAGCATCATTGAACACAGTTACAACTCACAATATTAAGGCCACAGTCCACAAATCACTTATTCCAGAGTCTTTTAGAAGAAAATTCTCTGCCCTCTTAGGAATGCTGAAATATTAATTCTTGCTCTTTTTTGTTGTTGTGATTTTTGTTGTTCTTAGATTCACAGAAAAAGGAAACTTAGAGGTGCTGCTCTTCACGATTCAGAGCAAAATGAGGGCTAACAATCAGAAAGTCTACATGCCCAGGGAGGGGAAACTCATCTCAGACATTAACAAGGTGAGTGTGGGAACTCCCATTTCTCAGCTCTAGGAATGCAGCAAGTGCTCACCTGGATCAGACCCACAGTCCATTTAATCCAGTCCTTCCCTGAGGGGGTCTTCTCTTTCTGGGAGCTTTTAATTCCCTACTGTGGTCAGCTGACTAATCCCAGCCTCAGCTTACCACTATTAGCACTCCTGCTGGAGGAGGTCAGGAGTCAGACTGGTGTCCTTAGTGGGGTTGGGTTGGTAGATAGCTCTTCAGGTCCAAGTGTTTTCCTAGAAGGCTCCTGCTACAGGTTGGACCATGTCCCTGCCCGCACCATGACTGCTCCTCTTCCTCTGTGCTGGCTAGGCTGCACCCTCCATTTCCTGGGTATATATCATCATCTGGTAGCCACAGGAAACTGAGTGGAATATTGCAGCTCACTTCCACTTCCTGACCCTGAGTCCCCACTGTCTGATTCCTGTCCCTACTGTGAACCCACTTTGATCCCTGTTGTGCCTCCACCCTGGACCTGCCCTGCATTCCTCTCTTGACTAAGGTCTTAGCCACTCTCTGGGCTTCCATCTAGGTGTGGGGGGAGGAGGAAAGGGGCTGTCACAGCCTTTCCAGTGTAACCCCAGGTATTATAGAGCATTGTCGTGATGCTCTGCAGGGGGTGGGCCTTTTCAGAAAGGGGGCAGGACAAAGGGGACATCATGCCCCTTTCTGACATAGCCTTGCCTCTTGCAGGGCGTGTGCAAGGGCAATATTAGAATGAAGGTGAGAGAGAACCTATGGCCAACCTCTTTTTTTAATGCAGCGACTGCCCCCTTGAAGCCCTAAGTTACCGGGGTGGTGACCATGGCTGACCTGGAGAAGTCAGGGCTTTCCCCAGACGCTCCAGGTAAATCCTGGAGGGGGCTGTTACGATAGAGAGCTTCCCATCCACAAGGGAGAGCTGTAGCAAAGACCTTCAGAGGTGTGAGAGATGTATCATCCTGTGTAGCTATACTAGCTGTTGTTTGAGGTCAGAGGTAGACCTGCAAGGCCAGAGCTAGGAAAGCAGTTAATGCATCAGGCTTGCATGGACAGTTGAGACTCAAGTAAAGTTCTGTTGTTGAGAAGCCTCAGAGTCCGTGTCTCTTGGACTTTCCCCAGACTGTCGAGGTAAATCCTGGAGGTGGCAACCTTGGAGCCCCCCCAGTCCTGACCCCCCTGAACCTTGCCATATATAAACATTCCAGCTACGGGTTAGCTGTCTAGGAGCAGGAGAGCTGAGACTGTCAACCCTTTCATGATCCGCTTGCTCTGCTTTGCGCTCGTGCGTCTCATCTAACAGAACGACGCTATCTTCCCTGTCCTTCTCACCTGGGCCTTCTGCAGTGGAACAGAGAGCAAAATTGGCCTTTATAAACGTCTTGGCTGTGATGAATGGAGTTTATACAGGAAAACACTGGGAAACAACCTCTTGAGTCTGCAATCAGGGTGTAATCAACAAGCTGTTTCACTGGTACAGCTGGTTGAACAGCAACAGGTCTGAGGAGATCTCTCTGAGATAAGACTTATTTTGAAAGACCAGACTCCTTGATGGGCCTTTGATCATGTTTGGAATTCCCAGAGCAGCTGCTCCAGGCGCCTCTGGGGCCTTGCTCTGCATCCCAGGGCTCCCTCGTTGGTGTTACGCTTTTGTGCCCGCCAGCACCTAAAATGCTTTCGTTTCTGGCAGCGTCAGTTCTGCTGGGAATGAGAGGAATCTAGGAGAGCGCACAGCAGTTAATTGTGGACAGTTTTGTTCTTTATGGGAAGGATCTGTATGGCTGATCTAGCTTGGTTTTAACGTGCTGCTGAGACTTGTTATTTTTATGGCAATAGTTTCAGTGCGTGGATGGGAAGAACTGTGTGGAAATACAAGGCCTAACAAGCACCTAATGCAGAAGTAGTGGGGAACCTTTTTCCTCCCATGGGCTACTTTGAAAATAGGTACAAACTCCACAGGCAGGGCAAGGGTTCTTAAGGAGCGTGCTCAAGACAGAAGAAGGAAGTGGAGGGTCTAGACCACGAATCCCTCCCCTAGCCTCAAGTGCACGCCCTCATCATCCCACCCTTCCCCTGATATGACTCTTTGAATGCTTGAGGGGAGGGACTGGATCCAGGGGCCAGATCCAGGAATTGGAAAGGGGGCAAATGAAAACCAGCCTCAGCCTGGATTTAGCCTACAAGCTTGGGGTCTCTGACCCCGACCTAAAAGAAAGGAACTCCACAAGCAAATTCTCCTGCCCCCTCTTCAAATTCACATATCCCAGCACCATGCTAAGAAATTGTATGAAGGGGGAGAACAGGTTTTCCTTCCTTCAAGGGGAAAGTCCATGGTATCGCTGCTGGGGGGAGCGAGGCAGGCCGCCTATCCATTGTGTGGAAAAGTAGATGGAAAGACTCTGGAAGGATAAAGAGCTCCACATAACTGGTGGGGCAGGAATACAGGGCTCTTGCATGGTCTGGACCCCCACTAGGGCCCAGTATTACTCCTCCATTAAACACACAGAAGCTTCCGGTTCCATGAACATGGCTGTGGTTTATTTACAGTCCTTAGGTGCAGTTGTTCCCCCAGGCCCACACAATTTGGTCCATACACTAAATCCACCAGCCCCTTCCAGGACTCTCGCTGCTGGGCGCTCCTTGTCCTGAGTCTGGGTCCTTCTCCTTCAACGAACTGGCCTCAACTCTCTTCAGGTACTGGGAGTTGAGACAATCTTCTTCCCCCAAGCTTCCTGCCTCTTCCTCTGTGGCCCCACTCTCCTGGCCTTTACATAGGTTAAGGCTCCCCTGATCCTCCTGGATCCTCTGTGCTTCCCTGCTGGTTCCTCCTTGTGGACCTTAGGCTCGACCAGCAGCTTCCTCCCTACTCCCAGCCGGGTCAGCCAGCCATCCCAGGCCCTGGCAGTCACTTCGCTTCATTCCAAGCAGAACATGAGGCGACAATCAGATTCTTCCATTTTTCCCACTCCAAGGATATTGCCTGGAGCTCAGTCTGTGTAACACCTAAATTGGGCAAGATCTTTGTCCACCCTGTCATGCCTTTTAAGACATGGACATACTGGTTTTCTTTTCCTGGGCAGTTTCCATATCATAGCCTAAGCTGACAATCTAGATGACATTCTGTTCAGATGTCCAAGCCACAGGAACCTTCTCTTCTTGATGAGTTCAGCTGCCCAGTGGCTGCTGAGATGCAACACCTCCACCCCACAAAGAATCACATCCTGCAGACACTTAAGATTTCCCACAAACCCATAGACTCATGCTGCAAGCACTAAAGGAGAGTTAGGGGATCCATTAATCCAGCCATGGTGACACTGGCTAATCCCAACCCAGCATCCTGACGGCTCAATCTCCATTCTTTCCTTTAACAGCATAGGCCAAAAGTGCCCCTTGTTCATGTTGTTCCTCAGCGTTGATTTTATACAGAATAAACTTTGATTTTTGTCATAGTCCTTTAAACATGGGAATTTAAAGAATATGGTCTTTTATGTTGTTGTCGTCTTCAGGCCTGGGAAAGACTGGAAAAAGCTGAACATGAACGAGAACTGGCACTGCGAAATGAGCTCATTCGGCAAGAGAAACTGGAACAACTCGCCCGCAGATTTGACCGCAAGGCAGCTATGAGGGAAACGTGGCTGAGTGAAAACCAACGGCTGGTTTCTCAGGTGGGGCTTTCGAAGCGATCTGGGTGACTAAAAACCATCAAATTGCGCGAGAGCACTTCTGTGCCCAAGAGCATGTCCCGAGTAGGGCTCTGAGGCCTGCTCAGACTGGAATCTCTGGTCAGAGTGAGGCCCGAGCCCAAATGCATTGGGCCCAACTCAAGCGAAGGTCCAGTGCCTCCAACTTGGCCACGCCCCCTATGACGCATTGTGACGCTGCGGTGTTTATAAGGAATGTGGTTACCTCAGAAAATGGGAGGCTTTCGGCATGCTCCTGCCCACTTTCTGATGCGGCCATGGCCAGGGGTCACCCCATGAAGTTAATAGGGAAATACTTTTTTTACCCAATGTACAATAAAATTGTGGAACTCATTGCTGGAGGCTGTTGTCCAGGCCAGCAGCGTAATAGGCTTCAAAAAGGGACTAGATTAATTATTGAAAGCCACAACCGTTTAAGGGCTACTAGTTGGGTTGGTCAGGGGTACAAGACTCCTGGCTGTCATAAGCTGGGGGAGGATGGTGGGGAATAGATTATTCCATTGTAACTTGCTGCATACTCCCCTGAAGCAACCAAAGCTGACCACCGTTGGCGACAGAGCGCTGGGCTGGATGGACCATTGGTCTGACCCAGTAAACTGCATATGTTCTTCTGTCCCCTGTGGAGCATCATGAAGTTCCACAGTGAGCATGGACTTGTTGAAAAGAGGTGGGACTATGACACTCTCAACCCCTTTCTAATGTCTCCCCAGGGGCAGCTGGGGAACTCTGATTGGACGAACAGCGTACCCCATCCAGCCTGAGCCCAACAGAACTGATTAGGTCCTGGCAGGCCTCAGAGCTCCCTACAATACAGCTATGTGCTGTGTGTTAAATTCCCACCAAACTAAGGATGAAAACAGATAAGACTAGCCCAGATTAGCTGCCTGCCCATCTGTTAGGTGGCCACCAGATGTTCACCTGCACCTGCCATCTGTTCGCCCCACAACCCCCACTCATGGCGTTGTCCCGTTGAATGTGGAGCCTGCCGTGTGGGCGAATGCTGGCTGATGCGGGCGAATGTGCACCCACATGTCTGCCTCCCATCTATTAGGGTGCACACAGCCTCTGTGCATGTGCGGGTCCACTAGGACCATAGAGTCCCAGATGGAGCGCCTAGAGCAGTTTGGGGAGGAACTACATCTGTGATGGGAGGGGGGAAGGTTTGGAACGCAGTTTGGAGGAACAGCTGCCCGTTTTTCTGGTTCACTGCACAGAACCTGCGAGTGACAGCTGCGTAGGAGCTCCACAGAATGACCCCGTACTCCAGCAGACTGTGTCTGGTAACACCCTACGGCTGTGATTCTGTACCATTATATTCAATGAGCACAGGGTCAAGCCCTGATTTAGTCTGTCTGTCTTTAGTATAGATCTGTGCAGAATTTGCTTAACCAGCATCCAGCAGCTTCATAAAAGCACGGTCCTAGTCAGGGGCGTAGCTAGGGTGGAATGGGCCCCTGGCCAAGAAGTCAAGATGGGGCCCCCTCTTTGTGTCCCACTGGCAGGCCTAGGGGCTTCTCCCGGCTCGGCGGGCCTGGGGGCGCTGCTATCAAACACACAAGGCACCCAAAATGCAGCCAGCTTATTAAGAACATTATGCCATGAAAAGAGGCATGTATATGTATGAGTGTATATGTAATATATTTATAACCCGTTCGGTTGTGCCCCCATAATCAGTGCATGCTGCCCCATTCCATAACCAGTTCATTTGCTCCCCTACCCCCATATAATCAATTCATGCTGCCCCCCACCCATAACCATTTCATTT
The DNA here is from genome assembly GCA_003113815.1 of Sphenodon punctatus. Classification (NCBI taxonomy): domain Eukaryota; kingdom Metazoa; phylum Chordata; class Lepidosauria; order Sphenodontia; family Sphenodontidae; genus Sphenodon; species Sphenodon punctatus. The sequence continues at coordinate 1,508,742 of QEPC01010496.1, forward strand.
GCGCCCCCGGGGCAGCGTGAATTGATTATATGAAGAGTGCAAATGAACTGGTTATGGGGTGGGGGTTTAAAGACACTATTCCTGTTAGCAATAAATTCATTAAGAAGAGTTAGTGAAATAGCTGCCATAATAATCTCAGAACCATATTTACAGATTTTCCAAGATAGAATAGATATTGCTTTACATCCTAAATTCCTACCTAAGATAGTATAAGTAAAACAGCTGTGAGAATGTGGCCCTTTTTACACGGGCCTCTCCCACTCATGAACATACAGATTTCTGCGTGTTCATGGGTAGGGAGCCCTGTGTGAACAATGCGACGCGTGCGCCTGCGGTGAGTGGGGGTGCATGCATGCAAGCCTAACACGTGTCCCCACGCACGGAGCAACCGGGGGAAACGGCAGTTGCTCCATGGGTACGGGTGAGTGGGGAAGCATGTGCGGCTGTGTGCAGACTGGCGCGCCCACGGACTCCCCACCCAGTGGAACCATGTAAAAATGGCCTGTGAGGAGACACTTAAAGAAGAACAGAAGGTTGCTGTCTTGTAAACAAGGTTCTCCGAGATGGCTCCTACATTCTCACAACACCCACCCTTCCAGCCATGCATGAAATTTTCTTATATTCCTAGAAAGGGTTGGAAGGAACTGTCATTCTGAGGGGGCAAGTGCTTTTTATACTAGAGGAGCTCGAGACCATCACGTGGTCTATTATTTGAATATGGTGAGCATGCACAACCCAGTTGTGAGCCATCTCAAAGAACCTTCTTTACAAGGCAACAACCTTTTGATCACTCACATGGGGAGGAGTTGTTTGTTTACAAACAGCTTTATCTCCCGGTCCAATCGGTGTCCTGCTGATGCTGCAGCACTACTAGCAGGCAGAGATAATTGAGGGATAGGGACACCCCACACACACACACCCAATGATGTGAGGGTGCCCTGCATCCGAGCCTCCTCCAGCCCAGGCATGGGGCTGCCACTGCAGGGCCAGGCAGCGGCCCCATGTGCCTAGCTGCCACCGACTTTATGCCGAGTTCACTCAATGGACGCTACACCCCTGGTCCTAGTGAATTTCGAATGCTACTGCACTTGGCAGAAGTGCACTAGGGATTAATTTAATTCATTGGCATTAGAGACAGAGAAGCCTATCTGATCATTATACCCATCCCCTCAGTGCCAAGATTTTTCCACAACAGATCTGCCATGGTCATCATTAGTAGTACTTTTTGTTGAGCTAAAATAGGGTCATGTGAATGGGTAAATCCATCATCATCTTGGTAATCAAACCAACTCCGTATTACTGGGGACTGAACGGTTCCTCCCAATGAGTTACCAAGGGTTACCATTATCGCTACCATGTTACCAAATTACCAGTTACGCATTACTGTGAATTTTTGCATTTCCAGTTATTTCCATCTGCATGTTGGTTATCTTTCCCTTGGTCACAAGTATATCTCCTAACGCAACCCACAAAACAAAATGGAGGACAAGGCTTTTATGTAATCAAATGATGGGGATAAGGGTATGATGTGCCCATGCAGATTCAAAGTGATTGGTTAAAGCTGAGGAACAAACACAACCCCAGAAATCGGTATATCAGTAGCATGAACATTGGTAAATCAGCAAAACGGAAAATTGGTAACCTGAGAATGGTATTTCCCAGAATTCCAGCTTGTTGGTTGTCCAACTCAGTAGTCAGTTCCCAGTCAGCGCAATGATAAGCTAATCAAAATTGTGGGTATTTCCTGCAAGTAGCAAATCTACTACCTGTTCCTGCTCCAGTTTTTTGATACCCTCAGTCATTATCAGGTTGGTATTAAACAAATCAAATCAAATAAGTTTTTATTATTGGCCACATGGCCTAAACAGAACAAGACAATACAAAACAATACAAAAACTCACCAATATAATTAATTCAAAACTACACCCGCATTGTATCAGCTTAACAGTAACTACACAGTGCTATTAATTCCAATTCTATACGACACCAATCCCCAGATTCCATCCCTTATCAACAATTCCACACATTTAGGCAGAGATGTCATACATAATTCACCCTGCATTAGGGTGCACTAACCTTGTATCTCTCTACAATCCATTAGTCCTTTTAGGTGTTAACACTCTAGTCCATACCTAATTTTTAATGAAATTTTGACGAATACGGGCAATCCTAGCTATGAATATTGCCACCTTCTTAGTTCTTGTGACACGGATATCATTTAATAAGTAAAGAAGCTGCTGGAGAACTGAGCGAGAAGTGTCACAACCAATTGCTCCTTGCAGCTTTTGTCGTTGAGTTGTATATAATGGACATCATATCGTATAGTGTATAAATCCTCTACTTCCATCTTACATGGGCAAATACGCTTTAGGTAAGCTACCTTACCATACCTGCCCTCCAGGACAGCTGACTGCATAGTCTGGAAGCGAAGATTGGTATATGTCTTTCTAAGAATCGGGTCAGCTAGCTGATTCAAATAGTGGGCCCCTTCTCTAGGTGGTACCCAGTATTTATAGTATGGAGAAACTCTTGAATTATGTGCTGCAGCTCTAAGATTCTGCCTGTCAATGTCCATTATTCTCTGTCTCAACATCTTAATAACCTCTCTACTTGTATACTGTTGAAAAAAAAATTTTTTAAAAAAATCCCCATGTTTGCAGACCTAGATTAACCGAGGACTACCACTGATCACTTCTTCCCACTTTATCTGCTAGTTTTTCTTGCATTACTAACTACGTGATGTTTTGCTGTCCCTGTTGCATAAAAAAACCCATACAATAACTACAGTCTCTGTCTTCGCTTTCTGCTTAGCTGCCATCAAATGGGTCTTTCAGGAGCCATTAAAGGCAAAAATCATGCCCAGATATTTGAACGAACGCACCTGGTCCAACCTATGTGATCTCAATACCCATTTATATCTGATAAATCTTCTGGAAAACACCATAATCTTGGTTTTCCTATAGTTAATAGCTAATCCCATTTCTTTACATTTCTTTTCGAAATCCATCAAAAATCTCGCCAATTCCAATTTACTAAGAGACAACAAGGCGGTATCATCTGCATATAATAACATAAATAGCTTGCAGGATCCCACCTTTGGAGGGTGGTACTTCCCCGCATCCTTACATGTGGTTACCAAAGTATTTATATAGATGTTAAATAGGGATGGTGCCAACAGGCACCCCAGACGTAGGCCACGCTTTGTCACAACAGGGTCTGTTAACGCACCCTTTGGATGCACTCTCACTCTCAGTGTAGTATTTGTGTATAGTGCCTTAATCAAACCAAGTAAACGTTTGTCCAATTGCAGCCTATCAAGTACCTCCCACAATTTCCCCCTGCATATAGAATCAAATGCCATTGATAGATCCATGAATGCTACATATAACTTCCTCTTGCGCCTCTTATATTTATCTATCAGATTGTCCAAAATAAAAGCTTGGCCGGTAGTGGACCTTTTCGGTCTAAAGCCCGCCTGCTCGTCTTCCAAAATACTCTCTTCTCCTATCCATTTCTAAAGACGTGTAAGCAGCAATCTTGTATAAATCTTAGACGCTATGCAAAGGAGACTAATAGGTCTATAATTACTTGGTTCCCTCCTATCTCCTTTTTTATAAATTGGGACTACTATACTGGTTTTCCAGGAATTTGGGATCATCATGGTATCATTTATTAAAGAAAATATATGCGCCATTGCCACCATCCACCATTCTGGGAGGATTTTATATACCTCGCCCAGTATATGGCCCGCCCCTGCAGCTTTCCCCTTTTTTAACTTATCTATAGCTTCCTTTACCTCCTCTGGTGTAATTCTGTCCCATTTGGGCAGATTTAAGTCCAAACTATTAAGGGCACTATCCCCTTCTGCAGTCCTATAGACATCTGCAAAATACTTCATCCACACCAGTGAGGGAATCCTTATTTCTGTGGGGGTGGCTTTTCGGTTATAAGATTTCTTCACTATATTCCAAAAGGCATGTATATCTCTCTTGTCCATTACCTCCCTCATCTTTTCCCATTGCTGGTTGATATAATTCTGCCTTTTATTTATCAATCGTACCTTATACGATTTTCTCATCTTCCTATAAACTGAGGCCTGTATTGAATTATCACCTCTGCAATATACGAAACTGTTTCCTCAAGGCAGCTCTCAAACCCCTACACTCCTTATCCCACCAACCAGGATCCTGACGATAATGTCTCCTACCCTTAGGGACAAAAGTAAGAAGACCACCTAATTTCCCTATAAATTGGACCCATAGATCTAGAGCCTGTGACACTTTCTCTGTTCTTATAATCAGGCTGGCAATCTCAGCAACCTCTGGGGCCTGTAATAAACCTAAAACCTCTGCCTCCAATTCACCCGCCCAACGCTTCAACCGACAAACATCCATCGAACCCAAATTCCAGCTCTAAATTTGACTGGCCCTTACCAATAAAGGATTATAACTGCAGCTCCAAAGGAATGTGATCGCTCAGACAATGTTCTCCAATTTCAAAACTTATCAGCCAGTCTGCCACATTCAATGACATTAGAGCATAATCAGTCACCCTCCCTCTACCCTTCCCTATATAAGTAAATTTTCCAATGGTATCTCCCTTACTGTTTCCATTTAAAATCTTCAGGGTTAAATTTAATACTGATTTATACAATTCTCTTCCCACTCTATTAATTCTCAAATCTTTTTATGTTCTATCTTGATTATAGTCTAATAACATGCTGTTAGTAGCTTCAAACCCCAAGGCATGATAAATTGCCGTTGTTCTGGGGCCTATTCTAGCATTAAGGTCTCATACTAAAATTAACCCATCATTAGGATACCTATCCCTATAATTCATGATAAATTCTTCCAATATCAACCAAAATTGACCCACATGGCTACCTTCAACATTATAAGCATTTAACAGCAGAAAGGACCCTCTTAATGTTTCGCCACTCAGCCGTAATGTGAGAACCTCAATTGCTGGACTAATTCTTCCACCTGTATTTTTGTGTCCTCAGACACCAGGATTAGTAGACTTCCCTTATATCTGCTACATTTAGCTACCCGCTGTGCAGGCTTGTTCCAAATCATGAATCCTTCTATCTGTTTATCTTCCACGGCCACCAAGTCTCTTGAAGACAGACTATGTTAAATTGCTTTATATAAGACCAAAACTCCCAGCTACGAACCTTATTAGCCCAGCCTGCAATATTCCAAGTGATAAGGAACAATCCTTATCCTTCGTATATGGTCAGTCCACCCTAGATAGTCCATTCTCATATTTTCCCTCCTCTTGGGTGGGCAACAAAGTAACAGAAGACAATAAACAAACAGAATGGGGCTTCACCCGAAGAAATGAATCTTCCAAGGGAGGCATACTACTATAGCTAGAATTCTCAGCACAGACTTCCTGAGGCGACACAAGAAATAATTTACTCCTTTATCTAAAGGGGTTGAAGATAAATGTACCCCTGAGGCTATAGTCGTAGCTAACTCCTGTGAGGCTAACACTATCCTCTGTCTCCTGAATGTCCAATTTAAATAGCTGTGTATCTGACTGCAATTTCTCCCCTTCCAGGGGCACGCCTATAATTGGAGCGGATTTGTTATGGCCTTTAGAAATGTGTTTATATAAGCAAGACATTTTATTAAGAAAAAAAATTGAGTTCACCGGACACTGATTCGGCAACCTACCCTTTTTAACATTTTTCCCCAAACCTTCAACCGAGTTAATGGAACACAACTGAATTTCCATTTCCTCTTCCACACGCTCCTGCTTATTTTGATATGCTTGCGACATGGACCTAGAGTCCATAATTTCTCTACCTTTCTTCTTTATTGTCTTTAAAGTACCAACGGGCTTCTCCACCTGGTTTACTTTAATGATCTGAGGCATCCTGTGGTAAACAAAAGTGGGACAAACACCATGCAAAAGCAAGTGCTTCTCCCTTTCTTTAATTCAACCCACCCATCCAGGGTGTGTAAAACTTACAATAACATTTCTCCTGTTTCCATAGGACCCCACAAAATCTATTGCCAGAATATCTTTACTTGTGATAGGGATGCGAATCAGCATCCTCAAATGTTCAGCAACCTCCAGTGGGCTGCTCCAAAATGGTAAATTGCCCCTCTTGGTTGGCGCTATATTTAGAGCTAATTTATTTTTAAAATGTTGGTGAGCCATGGGGATTAATCTCCCCTGATTGTCCAGTACTTCAAAAATAACTTCACTTCCTGATTCTCTTTTAGTTACACACTGCCCCCCTTTTTGCTGACCACACTCCAATATAAGGTCTTCCTTTTGTGTCATAGGAATACCAACTTTAGGATCCTGGACATTACTTTCTCCAAAGCTACTGCTAATTCACTGACTTTCTGTGTTAAGATATTGATTTGTGAAAACAAATAGTGCACTGTTTGAACAGTCATTAAAACATGTCTCTCAATAAAATCATTAAGAGAAGTTTCAGTTTTGGCTGAACTCTTGCCAGCCGGCAATAGTAGGCCACCAATATCCTCTAACCTGCCTTCCTTATTTGCTTGTATATAATCAATGATTGGGATACTGACGATTTCATTGCATCAGTGGGGTCACCCAAGGGTCAAATCCTCTGCTCCAATGGTCTTTCTTTATCGGCTAATTGTTCAAATCTGTTGGTTAATTGGATGCCAGTATGGACAAAGCTGTCCATCATTCTCTGTTTTGAAGGTGGAGAAATCTTGGCTCCCCTCCCCCGAGACCGTTTACACTTTGGAGACATTATACCTCCCCTCACTTCAAAAACACAATCCCCTCAAGCAACAACAACAGTATCCCCTCAAGCAGCAACACAATCGCCTCAAGCCAACCACGCCCCCCAGCTAAACAGCCTTACAGTACCTCAATACAAATACAAAAATTGAAACTGGGTGGAGTCTTCCATTCAACGTATCTGGTTGACAATGTCTCGATCCTCAAGGCTTATTCCACCAGAACTCCACTCCCACGCCTGTCGCGCTCTTAAGGCCGTGTGCAGAAGGGTGCACCCTTGTGCGCGCAGCCCTTAGGTGCACCGCCCCGGTGCGTACCTACAGTGCGGCCATAGACTCTGCACAAAGTTTAAAGGTGCTGGGTGGAAATGACGTTTCGGGCTTCCCAGTCCACTGCTCTGTGCGCACCAGTCACCTGATACTACGTCAACCACTCTCGGAGTCCGTGTAATGGCCAGTCACGCCCCTTTATCTCCACCACTGGTTGAAGGACGCCCACAGCCACAGGCAGCGCTCCGCTCTGCTCCCGCCACTCAGTCCCACTCTCCCATGCCCCCTGCTCTGTTCCAGACACCAGTCCGTAGGCTCCGCACAAAGCTTAAAGGTGCCGGGTGGAAATGACGTTTTGAGCTTCCCCATCCACTGCTCTCTGCCCACCAGTCACCTGATACACTGTCAACCACTCTCAGAGTCCGTGTAATGGCCAGTCACGCCCCTTTATCTCTACCACTGGTTGAAGGACGCCCACAGCCACAGGCAGCGCTCCGCTCTGCTCCCGCCACTCAGTCCCACTCTCCCATGCCCCCTGCTCTGTTCCAGACACCAGTCCGTAGGCTCCGCACAAAGCTTAAAGGTGCCGGGTGGAAATGACGTTTTGAGCTTCCCCATCCACTGCTCTCTGCCCACCAGTCACCTGATACACTGTCAACCACTCTCAGAGTCCGTGTAATGGCCAGTCACGCCCCTTTATCTCTACCACTGGTTGAAGGACGCCCACAGCCACAGGCAGCGCTCCGCTCTGCTCCCGCCACTCAGTCCCACTCTCCCATGCTCCCTGCTCTGTTCCAGCTAAACAAACAAAGCCAACATCCTTCAACTTTTGGGGCACAGGCATTATTACAGGGAACTCCTCTCTCATTTCAGGACAACTTTGGATTCGACCTCCCTGCAGTGGAAGCTGCCACCAAAAAGCACGAAGCCATTGAAACCGACATTGCCGCTTACGAAGAGCGGGTTCAGGCTGTGGTGGCGGTGGCGAGGGAGCTTGAGGCTGAGAATTACCATGACATCAAACGCATCACCGCAAGGAAAGATAACGTGATTCGCCTGTGGGAGTACCTCCTGGAGCTTCTGAGAGCACGGAGACAACGACTGGAGATGAACCTCGGTCTGCAAAAGATATTCCAGGAAATGCTTTACATTATGGACTGGATGGATGAAATGAAGGTAACGAGATTAGACAGGAGATTGGTATTGGCAGCAGAGTGTGCTGGTGCTTTATCCCTGTATAAACCTTCTTTTAACCTTTGACCATGTATGTTCCATTAGCTGCACTAATGTTATTCTTTGATGACTAGCACTGAAATGTTTTCAATACAACATGGAAGCAGATCCATTAGTCAAAGGGTTGGCCCAATGAAACCTTCCCTTAGGATGTTTTTGGTCTCCAATTCCCTACATTATTCATGGTTAGATCCTGCCATGCCCATACATTGGGGTGGAGTTAATTTGGAGTTCCAAGGTCTCCTTTTTCCAGGGGAGGCTAGGATATAGTGCAGGAGGAACCTTGCAAAACCCAAGGAACTTCTGGGTAGATCCCTCTGTAATTGCTTGTTCTCACAATCAGGTGGTAAGAGTTAAAACACCCTTAATTCACCCAACGCTCACTTCTGTTGACATGACCGGAAGGATTATAGCAAGGGGGAAAAGGGTGGTCATTAACTATTGGTATTTGGGAAGGTGGGAGCCGTTAACTCACAGTTGTTCTCGTCTTAGCCAATGTGAGGGGAGATGTTACAGCCCCAGGCTATTACTCCTGACTGACACCCTCTTATTGCCTGATTGTGTGAACGCAGCTTCATTCTGTTTATGAACCGGATACCTATTGTCCTTGTGCTCAAGCTACAGTTGGCAGAAGGGTATAAATAACCTTCCCTTCCATCCTACCGTGCAGACTATGTAAGGGTTATGTAGAATTACAAGCCCTCAGAAGTACACAGGAATTGCTTCCCTCGGGTGCCCATCCCTCACTCCATCTTTTCTCTTGAATAGTCCTCGTACTGGACCCACTATCTGCACTTGACCAAGGGGTGTGATAGAGTATGTACATCACCTAGAAGCAGGAGAAGACAGAATGGCTCTTGGTGCTCTCTCTCTGGCATGGCAGAGCTGTACACCATGCCCAGTGTATTTCAGTGTCACAACCAGGCCCTCAATGACTAACAGTGGTTTTGAAAATACAGACACATAATGGCCCACAATTCACCATGAGCTCCGCTGATATAAGCCCGAAGTTGTTCCGTTCACCTTCTTGGTGTCACTTCAGGTCATAACCATTGCAACGCCATGTAGTGCGTGGCCCATCATAATTATAAAATGAATCCTTGGAAGCACCGACATGAAAGAGATTCTTGCCTTCCCAGTTCTCATCGCTGTAGGTTTGACTAAACAACCCTTAGCTGCCGTGATGGTTCTCACTTGCTGTTTGTGTGTGAGCAGGTGCTGCTGTTATCTCAAGACTACGGGAAGCATTTGCTAGGGGTCGAAGACCTGTTGCAGAAGCACTCCCTGGTTGAGGCCGACATTGCCATTCAGGCTGAAAGAGTGAGAGGGGTTAATGCATCCGCTCAGAAGTTTGCCACAGATGGAGAAGGTAAGACCTCGTCGGCACATCCTTTGTTAGTCTTACTTGTGTCGTAGGTTTGACGAGGCACTCGTTTTGGCCAGATGTTTATCATGCTTTTATGAGCTGTATCCGAGGTGGGGAAATGGCAGCTCAGGGGCAGCATCCAGCACTCAGGCACCTCTTGCCAGAAGTGGCTGCCTGGAGGCGTAGCTATGCGGCTCCCTATGGAACAAGAGATGCCATTTCTACCCTCCGAACCTTCTGGGGGTAATGGGAGCAGGGGCAGTGTGCCCTGAGCCACTATTGCCACTTACCTGAACCCGCCACCAGACCGCCTGAGCCAGAGCTTTGACGTAAGAGAGGAGTGGTCTAGGGAAGCCATGCGACTACGTCCCCAGGATTGGGGAAACCAACGGTCAGTGTAAAGTTTTGTGCGGCTCTTGTGATACCAAAGTAGTGGCTTGATAAGCAGTTCTTGGGCTTAGGGATGTTATCCACGTCTGAGCTCTATAACAACCCAAGCTGGGTTAAGTATGCTAGCTGAACGAGTAGACCCAGCACCATCGATTTCATGCATCTGTACAGGCTTCATGCATCTGGTTGCATTATCTGCTCTGAGAGCTGCATTATGTACAGTGCTTCACCCCGGGGAGGGGTGACCAACTTTTATAGCTCTCCATCGCTCCTTCAGCAAATATTTGATCTCTGTATCTAATGGATACAATTCAGGTTGATGGGTCTGGTTCCAATCTCAGCTTCTGTCAGCATAAACTAGAGTAAACCTTTAAGGACGATGAACTTACACTGGTGCGAGACTGTAGGCATCCTAAGGCACTGTGCATGTGGGGCCAAATTTTACGCTTGGTTTCTCTGGGTTAAAAATCCAGGGTTACTCATTTGGATCGAGTGGTTTTGGTGATTTTGGTTTTGGTGATGATCTGTAAGGCCCTTCACGGTCTGGGCCCCTCGTTCCTCAGGGACCGCCTCGCCCTCCGCGCCCCAGAGCAGCTCCTTCAGTCTGCCGGGGTTGCCTTCCTGGAGGTCCCCCGTGTTAAGTGGGGGGCCACAATGGAGAGGGCATTCTCACCACACCTTTGGAACTCCCTTCCGGAGGAAGCTCGCCTGGCCCCAAGCCTGTTGACATTCCGGCGAAGTTGTAAAACCTGGCTGTTCGCTCAGGCCTTTGGGGAGGAGGGGAGGGTGGGTTAGAGGGTTTTATCTCCCCTACCCTATTTATTGTTTTAGTGAGTTCCCGGGCCCTGTTTTAATATTTTGAATTGTATTTTTGATATGTTTTAAATTGTTTTATATATATTTTATATGTACTATTTTATTGTTGGAAGCTGCCCCGAGTTATTTTTAGGAGGGGCGGGATAAAATTCTAGTAAATAAAATAAATAAATAAATTAATTAAATAAAGACTGAATTATCCCAAGAGTGACTCAAAGTAGGACATGGTGTGCATTCCCTTAGTGTTTACTAATAGGGAGTAGAATGAGGTTTATGTCACAACCCCCTGGTGAGTATGGGGGGGAACAGGGTTGGGATTTATGTCACATCCTCCCCTCCCGGGCAGGGTAGGGGGCACAAGTATGTGGGGGACACATTGTAAGCTGTAGCTTTGTTTTTAAACTGGGATTTGTAATTGTAGTGTGTTTTTAAGGGTGGACGTTGGGGGTATTGTTGCATTTTTATTTCCTGTCAGCTTCCCATAGTCCTTGCAGGGGGCGGGAGAGAGTGGGGGATAGAAATCCAGAATAATGCTACCCATACTGCCCTTGACTACTGACTGTGGAGCTGAATGGTTGAAAACATCAGGAACTTCCAACCTGTGAGCCAAATCCATTCTGTAACTGTTTTTTGATTTTAGCCCCTTTCCAGTTCCTGGATCTGGGCTATGGATCCAGTCCCTTCCCTCAAACACTGAAAGACTGAGCTCGGGGGAAGAGAGCAGAGATGAGGGCATGCACTCAATGACAGGATGGATCCATGGTGCAGATCCCTGTTCCGGACCCTCCTTCCGTGTCCTATGCTGAGCACACCCCTTAAGCACCCCAATCCCTATCCATCCCAACTAACTTTTAAAGCAGCCTGTGGGAGGGGAAAGGTTCCCCCACCCCAGTATAGATGCTTTGGAGGACTGCCACTGTTAATTAACTTAAGTATATTCTGTTTATACATCTAATGAGTAAGTATTAAGAGCTCTGGTCTCTCTGGCTTTGGAGCTAAAGCTATTTTTATAATCCTCTGTCCTAACAGGTTACAAACCCTGTGACCCACAAGTTATCCGAGACCGGGTGGCTCACATGGAGTTCTGCTACCAGGAGCTTTGCCAGCTGGCAACTGAGCGCCGAGCTCGCTTGGAGGAATCCAGGCGTCTCTGGAAGTTCTTCTGGGAAATGGCAGAAGAGGAAGGCTGGATAAGAGAAAAGGAACAGATCTTGTCCTCCGACGACTATGGGAAAGATCTCACCAGTAGTGTCCGCCTTCTGAGCAAGCATAAGGCATTTGAAGACGAGATGAGCGGCCAGAGTGGCCACTTCCAGCAAGCTATAAGAGATGGTGAAGATATGATCGCGGAGGAGCACTTTGGGTCCGACAAGATTAAAGAGAGAATTGAGGATATCCGAGAGCAATGGGCTAACCTGGAGCAGCTGTCCGCCATCAGGAAGAAGCGGCTGGAGGAGGCCTCTCTTCTGCACCAGTTCCAAGCCGATGCTGACGATATTGACGCTTGGATGTTGGACATCCTCAAAATCGTCTCCAGTAGCGACGTTGGTCATGACGAATACTCCACCCAGTCCTTGGTCAAGAAACACAAAGTCGTCGCCGAAGAGATCGCAAACTACAGGCCCATCATTGACTCGCTGCATGAGCAAGCTAAAGCCCTGCCTCAGGAGCACGCCGAATCCACAGATGTTCAAGGAAGGTTGACTGGAATAGAAGAAAGATACAAAGAGGTGGCTGAACTTACCCGGCTCCGTAAGCAGGCTCTGCAGGACACCTTGTCCCTGTACAAGATGTTCAGTGAAGCCGATGCCTGTGAGCTTTGGATTGATGAAAAGGAGCAGTGGCTGGACAACATGAAAATCCCAGAGAAACTGGAAGACCTGGAAGTGATCCAACACAGGTGAGAGAACAGATTTGTGAGAGAGTCCTTTTTGCCATATGGGCCATTCTGTACACTCTCTGAATCTTACAGGTAAGTGGCCAAGGTTCCCCAATGCCTGTGTGCTTTTATACTTTATTTTATTTTTTACTTCTAGATTTGAGAGTTTGGAACCAGAAATGAACAATCAGGCCTCACGCGTTGCTGTGGTGAACCAAATCGCTAGGCAGCTGATGCACAATGGCCATCCAAGTGAGAAGTCAATCAAGGTGCAGCAGGATAAACTCAATACAAGGTAAGCTCAATCACTGTTGAGCTGAGAACTCAGCATCTGGTAAGAAGAGTGTGGTATTTTCTTCTATTTTCGAATTAATATTTTTTTTAATTATTTATTTATTTCAGAAATTTTTATCCTGCCTCAGGCTGAGCTGCATAACTAAAGTTATTGGCCACAACCCTTTATCCTGCCTGGAAGTGGCGGGGGGGACTAGATGGCTGTTGAGAACCCTACTTGCCCTTCAATTGTACGCATCTCAGCCAGTGCAGCTCCACCTGCATAAGTGGTTAGGATCGCAGCCATGAGTGCTAGGGGGAAAAAATAGCCAGAAGCAACACAAAAAGGGTGGTTTAAAACCTCAGCCATGTTCGTTGCTGAACTTTGATGTCCAACTTAGAGAGACAAGTAGCGTTCAGCCACTCGCAACTGAGCCATAAGGGGGGGGGGTCTGCTTGCCTCAGTTTCCCTATGTGTTTTTTTTTTCTCCTGTCCCTCTTTAGGTGGAGCCAGTTCAGAGAATTGGTGTACAGAAAGAAAGACGCCCTTATCTCTGCCCTAAGTATCCAGAACTACCATCTTGAATGTAATGAAACCAAATCCTGGATCAGGGAAAACACCAAAGTTATTGAATCCACCCAAGAACTTGGCAACGATCTGGCTGGGGTCATGGCCCTTCAGAGGAAGCTGACGGGAATGGAACGCGATTTGGTCGCCATTGAGGCCAAGCTCAGCGATCTGCAAAAGGAGGCCGAGAAGCTCGAATCAGAACACCCTGACCAGGCCCAGGCCATCCTGTTGCGGCTGGCTGAAATCAACGAAGTGTGGGAGGAGATGAAGACGACCCTCAAGAACCGTGAAGAGTCCCTTGGGGAGGCGAGCAAACTGCAGCAGTTCCTGCGTGACCTGGACGACTTCCAGTCCTGGCTTTCCCGAACCCAGACCGCCATTGCCTCGGAGGACATGCCGAACACGCTGATGGAGGCCGAGAAACTGCTAACTCAGCACGAGAACATTAAGAATGAGATCGATAACTATGAGGAAGACTATCAGAAAATGAGGGACATGGGGGAGATGGTGACCCAGGGGCAGACGGACGCACAGTACATGTTTCTCCGCCAGCGTCTGCAGGCGTTGGACACTGGGTGGAACGAACTTCACAAAATGTGGGAGAACCGGCAGAGCCTCCTCTCACAGTCCCATGCCTACCAGCTGTTCCTCCGGGACACCAAACAAGCAGAGGCCTTTCTTAACAACCAGGTAAGGCAACCGCTTGGCTTCCTTCATTGATCGAGTGGGGGCAGCAAAGCAAATTGATGCTATTGATAGCCACGGTCTAATGAGATCCAGTGGACAGAAGCTGAAGCCCAGAAAATTAAGAGCAGGGGTAAGGCACAAATTCTGAACAGTAAGAATGATTAACTATTGGAAAAACCTGTCCGGGGTATGGTATATTTTCCCTCTTGAAATCTTTAAATAAGTCTGAATTTCTTTGAGGACTTTGTATACACAAACATCTATTTTATTATTTAGATTTCTTCCCTGAAGACTCTGGGCGGGTAACGTATAAAATATACATAAAGTGAATCCCTTTAAAATGTGTAAAATTCCCTAAGAACAACTCTTAAATGTTTATGATTTGTACATGTATTGATGTATATTTTGTGGATGGCTACGGCAAAAGCTAAATGCATGAATCCAATTCGAAGAACCTATCCTCCAAGAACTTGTCCATTCCTTTTTTAAAACCCAGCTATACTACTGACTTTGACCACATCCTCTGGCAACAAATTCCACACATTAATTGTGCATTACATGAGGTTTTTTTTAGCAGACCTAATTCTACAATCAGTTATACCACTGGAAGTGCCTCTTTAATTTTTCTTGAAGCTGCTCAGGTATGAAACTAAGAACAGAGTTTAATTCATAAGATTGTAGCAGTGTGATACTTTAAATTAATATGGCAGCTTGCCTTCTGACGGGGTGGGCCAACAGGAGCACATTACATTCTGCTTTGGCTTCCGGTAGTTTCCGGGTATAGTTCAAGGTGCTGGTTTTAACTTATAAAAGCCTGAAACACGTCTAGAAGACTGCCTCCTCTCCTGTGTCCCATCAAGACCCCTAAAGTCAGCTGTGAACAGCCTCTTGATAATTCCATTGGCATGCCAAATCCATACGGATTATGGTGCGTAGGGAGGTTTTCTCAGTGCCTGCTCCCAACTTTGGAACTCCCTTCCTCTAGAGGTTCATCAGTGCCTGAGCATCTTTAGGAAGAAATACAGAACTCACTTATGTGGCCAGACATTCAGCAGTTAAGGGCTGGGGTTTTTTTGTTTTGTTTTTAAATAATCGTCATATGGGTTTTATATTATATTAAATTAAATTATATTATATTTTAAAAAGTCATTCTCATCGTAACCAAGCCAAGTACGTGCACTTTGAGACCTCGCGTCTTCATGAATGTTAGACCCCTTGTCTCTCCCTCTGTTCCCTTTCCTATGTCTCTCCCCCAGCTCCTGTCTCTCAGATTGTAAGCCCTAGGGGCAGGGACCGTGTCTATTTTATTACTTTGTAAAGTGCCAGGTACACTGCTGGCGCTATATAAATGTTTGTTGTTGTTGTTGTTATTATTATTATTATTATTATTATTATTATTATTAACTGCCCAGGCCCTGACCAAATGCCTGGTCAAATAAAGAAGGTCTTGCATTACCTCTGAAAAAGGCTCAGGATTTGGCTAACCTTCAGGGGAAGGGAGTTCCAGTGCTGCAGGGCAGCCACCAGGAACACCTCTCTCACAGATTTATATGTTGATGGAAATAGCAAGAGGGTGCCCTGTCTCTAGCTCATAGGGAGAGAGATGAAACATATGGGAGGAGGTGGTCTTTTAGATATGTAGAGCCCAATCTGTTAACTGTGGAATTAATGGGCAAATTAATTCCACAGTTTTTACTCTGTAGTAAAGTTCGGGGGGGAGGGGCATGTTTCTGTTAATGGAAATGCTCTCCTCCTCGGTGGCTTTCAAGTCATTGAAGAGTTATCAACACCTCATTATCCCAGGAGCTATCATTCTGCTGAAAATTAACTATGGAGCTATTGTTCAGGTGCATACTTGCTCCCGAGTAATCTACTCCTTCGCCCCAATGGAAGACACATCCCATGATGCCCCACTGGCAGATAAGAGCAATTCTTACCAATGCAAGGGAAATGAATCACTATTGTTTATGTGTATGCTCTACCAGTGCTCCAGAGCCTGCACTGGAACTATCCAGGCACAATTCAAGGTGCTGGTGTTGACCTAAACGACTTGGGCCTCAGGTGTCTGAAAGAACGCCTCTTCCCTTACATTCTGTCGTGGCCTCTGAGGTTGGCAGGGAGCGCCCTCTTGTGGTTACCATCTACCCGTGAAATTTTCACAGCAAGGGCACGCGGAGAAGGGTTCTCAATGGCTTCCTCACAATTATGGAACTCCCTCCCCTTGGAGATCTACCTAAACCCCAAACTGCTCATCATCTGGAAGAGATAGAACACCTTTTTTATTTGGTCAGGTGTTTGGCAGGCTGGGATAGGGTTAGGTGGAGGGATTAGGGACAAGATTGTGGGTAGGTCAGCTAAATTTTTTTAGCTGCTTTATATGTTTTTATATTTTGTAAGCTGCCCTGGGCCTATTTGGGAAGGGCAGGGCAAAAATTGGAATAAATAAATAAACAAACAAACTGTTCATTAAATACCATCACAGTCAATTACTTGGCAGTATAGTGTTTGTGTTTACAAGCCCTAATACATATTCTGGGCTTGGTGCAAGAATTGCTGAGTAACGGCCAATGGCTTATGTTGCACAGGAGAACAGACTAAATCAACAGTTTCCAGCCTGGCAAGTGTGGAGAACATGGGATGGATTCTTGGGGGACAAGAGAATGGGATGCCAAGCGCTGCTGTGACTGAGCTGAACTAGGGGGAATTTCCCAAATGGAAGCAGCCTAGACCACGTCGGCAGCGGGAATTCTAATCGGTGTTTCAGCCACTACTCGAAATTCTGCCTAAACCGCTTGGGCACAATATATCTTAGGGACTGTTTCCTTCCTTATGTCCTGTCATGGTAGCTACAGTCAGCTAGGAGTGACCGTCTGACTGCTTGCCATGCATCAAGTGCAGACAGTAGGAGCATGAGTGGAGGTGGGGTTGCTCCCAGGATTTTGGACTTCCCTTTCCCCTTGGGGTTTCCCCCATGGTCTGAGCCTGCATATCTTCCAGAAACAGTGTAAAACAATTCTGGTTAAGCGGGCGTTTGGTGACCATGGATGGATTAGGATTAGGGGGTGGGGTAAAAAATAATAATTTTTAATTGATTTTTTAAAAAATTGATATATGGATTTATTGTGGTCTGTTCTGAGCCTGTGGCCTTTGAAATAGGGCAGGGGAAATAACCTAAATAAATAAATAAATTCCACTTTCAGAAGTAGACAAGCTAGTGCCATTTTGAAAAATCTCTCTAACTCAGCCACTTTGAACAAGGAGAGTTAGGATCTCAGCAGCAACTGAAGCCAAGGTGGCCGAGGAAAGCCTGGGGTGATGAGAAGACAAGAGGGAAAGGTGGGGAGTGCAAGGGGAGGATGAGAGAAGCGGGGTTTGTGGGCATCATGTGCCCCAGACATAGCAAGGGGAGCCCAGTCTAATAGGTTTGAGAGCTATGGAACTAGGTAATCACGATAGCCTCTTCCAACATTAACTAATTAAATTTATTCAATACATTAAATAAATATATTAACTTAATATAATGTTTTATTATTACTAACAATATCAGAGATCAGCCTGCAGGTAAGTTAATGGTAGTTCTGCACAGGAGTAGCCTTTTATATCAAAAATATCTTTCAGTTGTTGGAAAACGTTGTCTAATTCATGCCATGGGAAAACTGTCAAAACAACATGTTGAATATTTTTATGTCTCCAATTTTATTTTATTTTGTTTTTTTACCCAAAGGAATATGTTTTGGCACACACCGAAATGCCCACCACTTTGGAAGGGGCAGAAGCAGCTATTAAAAAGCAGGAGGATTTCATGACCACCATGGATGCCAACGAAGACAAGCTCAATGGGGTGGTAGAGACCGGCAGGAGACTCGTTAGCGATGGGAACATTAACTCAGACAAGATCCAAGAGAAGGTGGACTCTATTGATGACAGGTATGGTTGGCTGAGAATTTTATTGACCAGGGGCACCAAATTTCCCAAGCCCTTCCCCAAGAATTTGATTTCTCTCTCAAGTTTGCCTTTGTCCCTGGGATACTGGGGATTTCCTAATGCAAAGTGCTGGTGGGTGTTTTGGATTGGTACTTAGCAATAGAAAATGCAAACTTCTGACAGCAAGGAACTGAGCAGAAGGATGTTGGAAGGTGAGCTTGCTGCTGCTTCTCTCTTCCACCAGCATAAATCAGGAAGCCCCCACTGTGAAAACAGTTAAGTCCATCCTGAGTTATATGGCCCATTGGGCTGGTGTGACTAAGGGACGTCCGTGTGGCCAACCACATCCAGCCGCCTTTGACTTCTCTGACCCAATGGGAGGCCAAGTAGAATTTGAACCCACAGCCTTCCGGGATGTAGCCAAGCACTTTAACCACACAGCCACTGCACCGCTATATACAATAATAGACTTACTCTGCTGTAAAACTGATGCAAGCAAGATTAGGCCCTATGGTTTTTAATCCAGCTTCCTTTTGGACAGGTTTCTGTTTGGAAACCACAGACAAAGGAAAGTGCTAGACAGCATCTGTTTAAACTGCAGCCCTCAAACCTTTATTCCAGAGTATTTGAATAAAGGATTTATTCTTTATTGAAGGAAATAGATTTCCATGAATGATTTCAGTTATTCATTGTGTCAGCGAAACCAATGAGACTACTCCCGAGTAAATAGCACATTCACCTTTAAGTATAAAAAATGTCAGGAATTTGGATGCTTGAAAAACAAATGGGTTTAAACTTTAGTCAGCCCTGACCTCTGTCATTTCCCAGGGACATTTCAGACAGCGGGCTGTGTGGCTACCTCCTCCTGTCAGTACTAACACCATATTTATATTATTCGTGGAGGGAGCCTTTAAACTATTCCTCCTCAGGGCCGGCCTTACCATGGGGTGGCCACTCTGAGCCCCGTACTCTTCTGAGGGCCCCACAGTGGCCCCCAGTTTCACCATCAATTTTCAGCATCAGACTGCAGAAAAAAAGGACTAGCCCTTGAAACATACCAATCAAAACACAGTTTACAAGTGCCGATAAGGGAAAGGATGCAAGTTACATAGTGAACGTGCGATCGAACACAAGTGACCATAAGCAGCATGTAAGGAATGTTGTATGCCGTGTGGGTGCTCCTGCCTAGGAAGAAGACAGACAGTCCCGAACAATGGCAACTACTGAACGAGAACTAGCAAAAATAACCAGAAAGCTGGTAACTCTCCTCGTCACCCGAGCACAGGTGACTGGTCTGTTTCTGAGAGGAACACCTTTTGCTGTGCTGGCTCAATTCAGCAGAAATGCGGAACTTCAGGCCTGTGGGCCAAATATAACCCTCACCTAGTTCTTATTTGGTTCCTTCCAGTTCCTAGGTCTGGTTCCTGGATCCAGCTCCTAGCCTCAAGTACTGAAAGACACACAGCTCAGTGTAAGAGGGCAGAAATGAGGGCACACACACTAGGGTAAGGGGGCTGATCCATGACACACATCCATGATCTGGACCCTCCTCTTCCTGAGTGTTGTACCCCTTGCATGCCCCTGCCCCCTGACTTCTATGCAGCCCTCGGAACTTGTACTGATTTTCAAAGTGGTCTCCTGGGAAGGAGAAGGTTTCTTACCTCTCATTTAAAGTGACACATACTGCAGTGCTTCTCTCCGAGAGCAAAAGCGCCCCCTGCCTTTAACCTATGGGTAAGAGAGAAAGTTCATAAACTGAACTCAGCTAGCAGGGCCTGCTGCCATGTCCTCCCTGTGCAAATATCAGTGTCTGCTCTCCAAAGGATGATCTGGCTTCTCTCTCCTAGAGGAGTTTGTTTATAATTAAAGAAGGCCATAACAATAGCTACCAATGCTGTCAGATTGACTTTTCAGTCAACATCAACGTTGGCTACTCCTGCCTAGAAAGCAGTATGGAAAGTCCCAAACAATGGTAATTACTGAACGAGAACTAGTGAAAATAGCCCAAAAGTTGATCACTTTCCTCGTCACCCGAGCACAGGTGAATGGTCTGTTTCTGATGGGAACACCTTTTACTGTGGTGGTAGCTATTGTTATGGCCTTCTTTAATTATAAACAAACTCCTCTAGGAGAGAGAAGCCAGATCATCCTTTGGAGAGAAGACACTGGGTCATTGTAGCAGCGCCTGCACCGTGACATGACCTGATTCCTGGCATGTTGTTGAAGCATGGAGGCTTGTGGGTTAAATTGGCCATGGGTCATTTTCACCCCCACCCTAGGCTGCCTTGGCTGGGCAGCGTGCAGATTGTTAAAACTGGGCGGATTCGCCAGGTGTCCCAAAGAGCGCTGAGTCTTAAAGCCAGGTGGCAAGAGGAGAAGAGCGACGATGGGGTGAAGTGGAAACAGCTGGAACACCAAGGGCCATACTTCACACCCTCCTACGAGCCACTGCCAGAGGATGTCAAGTTGGCACCGAGAGAAGATAGGCAACTTCAAAACGGAGCCGTTGAGGCTTTTGTGAGGCCGCGGGGACCATCATAAAATGGGGATGCTCAAGAAGAGAATAATGCCTGAAGACATCATCATAAATTGCAGCAAAGACTAAGATCCCAGAGCCCCCTCCAGGACAGAAGTGGGAAGAAGTGCGATTTGATAACAAGGTCACCTGGCTGGCATCCGGGACCAAAAACATCCAGAGCTCCATTAGATACATCGTGCTGAACCCCAGCTCCAAGCTGAAGGGAGAGAAAGACTGGCAGAAATACGAGGTAGCCCGACGCTTAAAGGGGGTGGTTAACAAGATTCATTCTCAGTATCGTGCTGATTGGAAATCAAAGGAAATGAAGAAGCGGCAGAGATCTGTAGCCCTCTACTTAATTAATACGCTGACCCTGAGAGCCGGGAATGAGAAGGAGGAAGGTGAGACAGTGGACACGGTGGGCTGTTGCTCCCTCCGTGTTGAGCACATCAAGCTGCATCCCGAGCTGAATGGGCAAGAGTACGTTGTCGAGTTTGACTTCCTCGGGAAAGACTCGATCCGCTATTATAACAAGTGCCGGAGGAAAAGCCGGTGTTCAAGAACTTGCAGTTGTTCATGGAGAACAAAGACAATGGGGATGATCTATTCAACAGGCTGAGTACCACCACCTTGAACAAGCACCTCCAGGATCTGATGGACGGTTTGACGGCCAAGATCTTCTGAATGTACAATGCGTCCATCACTCTGAAGGAGCAGCTGAAGGCACTCACTGACTTTGAGGACAACGTAGCAGCCAAACTCCTCTCCTATAACCGCACCAATCGCGCTGTCGCCATCATATGCAACCATCAGCGGTCAACTCCCAAAACATTTGAGAAGTCCATGCAAAACCTCCAGACCAAGATTGACGCCAAGAAAGAGCAGCTGACTGATGCGCGTGTTGAACTGAAGCGACCCAAGGCTGATCTCAAAGCCAAGAAGGATGTCCAATCCAAAGCCAATGTGGAGAAGAAGAAGAAGTTGATAGAAAAAATCAAAGAGCAGCTAGCCAAGTTGGAGATGCAAGCCACAGAAAAGGAGGAGAACAAGCAGATTGTTCTGGGCACGTCCAAGCTGAACTATCTGGACCCCAGGATCAGTGTAGCCTGGTGTAAAAAATTTGGCATGCCCATTGAGAAGATTTACAACAAGATGCAGCGGGAGAAGTTTGCATGGGCGATCAACATGGCAGATGAAGGTTTTGAATTCTAAAGAGGAGACTTTCTCATAGAGAACCATATTACCTTTGGGCTGTTTTGGAGATATTTTTGAAGTTTTTACATGTTAGGGCGACCATTTGGGAGAAAATGTATGTCTAATGGAATAATTTCCCACATGTAATCTGTCTTTTCTTTTCTTTTTTTTGCATCTAAACATACAACTCCTCACAGTTTCTATCCCAAGACATGGGTACCACTTCCTTGTGGTGCAAACGTTGGCCCTCGGTGACTGAAATGATGCGCTTTAATTTCCTCCTGACCTGACCTTTGTAGCTGTCAAGTGTTTTGTCTGATTTCCCCCCCCCCCCCCCATCTCAAGTTCTGAAACTAAGAGAGCTCAAAGCATGAGCATATATCTAGATTAGACGATCTGATCCCATCCCCATTGTCTGTATCAGAGACACCCATCTTCTAGCTTCTCCTTGAGAATGAACGTGACAAGAAATCAAGAGTAAAACCAAACAGCTGCAGAAGATTTTTTTAAAGAAGCAGCTGCTTCTTGCAGGAAATGTGGGGGACACTGAGAGGAGGGGGACGTCTGTCGGATTTGATACCTAAGAATAATTTGAGTCCCATCTAGGGTGCCAGTGGGGATTACATGTATCAGGAACACCCGAGCCTCAATGGTAGCATTCAAAGCAAGAATGAGTTTTATTTTCTTTGTAACAGTAACGGTAACAAGGTGCATATGCTTCAATGCAATACTGTATATGTGGCATAACTTCTTAGCTTTACAAGAATGGTTTCTTACCCTAGAAATCCCCTTGTTCCCAGCCCCAGTCCCCACCAACTGATCTTCTCAATCAACTGTCTTCCCTCCTAACATTCCCCCCTCCTACCAACCTACCCCCTCCCATCCCTTTTTGCCCAACATTCTGATAGTATAGTCCATTACATCACTCCCCTCTTTAAAGAGAATGCGTCCTCACATTGCTTTTACTCGGTGCAAAAGTCTTTTAACCACAGGGGAGGTCTTCAATGTCACACAGATCAGGTAGGCAAGCCCAACTCAGCTCCGCTTCCCATCCCCTCATAGTTACTGTCCATCTCCTCCGTCGATGCTGGCACCAGTTCTGCAACTTGATGATTACTGCTCAGTCTCTCCATTCTCTCCGTCGATTCTTCCATTCCCCTTTCTCTCCACGTTGCGGTCACTCTCTCATTCTCTGCAGCTGAACAAGGGATCCCAATCACCCGGACTGGTGACCGCCTCTATCTTCTGACTCTGGGAATCACTCCGACCATCGCCTCTCTGAAAGTTAGCTCTGCATGCTCGAAAGGTTTGGGGTCGCCTGGGTCTTATCACAGGAATAGGATTCAATTCAGGGTCTACTTCTCCTATTAGATGTATGTACGGCTTCGTGCAATTGTACTGTACGACCCAAGTATATGCATCCCTGCCCTCCAGTTCATACAGAACTGAGGACACGGGTTTAATGACCCTGTAAGGCCCCTTATACTTTCTCCTAAACTTACAGCATTGCCCCCTCCTAAGGGATTCATTCTTTACCCAGACTAAGTCTCCGCTTTCATAAGGCTGTGCTCTTACTTGAAGGTTCATACTGCCCCTTCTGAGCCTGGGTGGCCCAAAGCTGATGCTTAAGTACAGCTTCTTTTACTGTGCCCATACATCCCATCACTTGCTGTACATACTCATTTACATTCATATAACCCTCAGAGGTTTCGGCCCCATTCAGCAACTTCACAGGTAAACCAATTTCCCGCCCAAACAGGAGTTTATAGGGTGTGAACCCCGTGGTTGATTGTACGCTACTTCTGTACGCCATCAACACATAGGGTAGTAAACTGTCCCAATTCTGCTGATTATCATGCACAAAAGAAGCCAGCATATCCACCAATGTCCTATTAAATCATTTGGCTAGCCGATCCTACTGAGGGCGATATGCTGTTGTTCGTGTCTTATTTATCCTGGGCAAGGCACAGATTTCTTTAAATAACTGAGATTCAAAGCTGGCACCCTGGTCTGTGTGAATGGTGTGAGGGGTCCCATGGAAACAAATAAAATTCTCCACCAAAGCCTTAGCCACCTTGGCAGCCTCCTGATTGGGTAACAGATAAGATTCAGCCCATTTGGAAAAATAATCCTCCACCACCACCACCAAAATAAAATGATGATTTCGAGGGGTAACGGACAGGGGCCCTAAAATGTCCACGGCAATATGTTCTAAGGGCTTCTTTGCTTGGGACGACACCGTTGGTGTTCTGGGTGCAGCTCCCACTACTTTTTGAGTGCCACACATGAAGCATCTCCGGCTCCACTCCCTTACATCTCTCCTCCAGCCCACCCAAAAATATCTGTCCCCTACTTTGAGTCACTTTTTCCACCCCCGGATGTCTGCCGGTGAGCGTGTTATGCAATGATGTCAGAATTCCACTTACAGCTTCAAGAGGCACCACAATCTGACCTTTGAGAGCTGGCTCCCCGGAATCTGCCCGCTTTCTCATTAACAGTTCTCTATGCACATATAGGTCTAGCCGCACACTCTTATAGCGTGTGCCAGACCCAGATAGTTTTTCGCCTCATTGGGTCACTGCAAATGCCCTGTTTTTCCCCATTGTTTTAGCATACTAATGCTGCTAGCCTCTCTTTGGTATTGCAACAATGTTTTAACCCCCATGCTCTCTGCTGTTGCCTCCCCCTCCTCCTGTGTGGTTACTGCACACACCATCTCAGCAACTACCCCCATCTCTTCATTCCCTATAGGTCTCCTAGATAATGCATCTGCATTTGCATGCCGTTTTCTGGGCCTGTGCACTATGTCATAGTCATACTCTGACAGTTGCTCTAACCAGCGAGCCAGTTCATGAAAGTTATGCAACTACCGCAGTGAGCTATGATCAGTTTGCAGAGTAAACTTGCGCCCAAGGAGGTAGTGGCGGAAATACTTCACGAATTTCACCACAGCGAGGAGCTCTTTTCGTGTGGTGACATATTTATGCTCTGCCTTACTTAGAGTGCAACTAGCCTAGGCAATGACCCGTTCCTGCCCTTCAGTCATTTGCGACAACACTGCCCCAATGCCCACGTCACTAGCATCTGTATCTAAAATAAAGGGCAGTGTAGGGTCAGGGTAAGCTAAGACAGGTGCAGATGTCAACCGCCTCTTCAGCTCAAAGAGAGCCTCTTCACAGCTAATCATCCAATTAAATTTGGCCCCTTTTTCCATTAGCTGGAATAGTGGACTAGCTATGGTGGCAAACCCTTCCACGAACCGTCTATAATACGAAGCTAACCCCATGAAACTGTGGAGCTCAGTCAATGATTGGGGAATGGGCCAAACTCTCACTGTTTCCACTTTGTCAGGGTCTGTGGCCACTCTGTCTGTGGAGATAACATGCCCTAAATAGTGCATCTTTTTGCTAAACGGGGTGCATTTAGCAGGCTTGATCTTTAAATTAGCATCTTTAAGACGCTGCAGCACAGCACACAGTTTTTGAAGATGCTCCTGAAAAGTTCACCGAATCACTATTATGTCATCCAAGTAGACAAAACAAGTGGTTCGCTGAAGATCAGCCAACACCACGTCCATGAGCCTTTGGAACGTGCTAGGAGCATTACAGAGTCCGAAGGGCATCACATTAAATTCATATAGCCCTTGTCGAGTACAAAAAACTGTGTTTTCCCTGTCTCCTGTTTGCACTTCGACCTGCCAGTACCCACTTGCCAGATCTAGTGTAGAAAACCACTGTGCCTTAGCTAATCGGTCTAGAGTGTCATTTATTCTTGGGAGAGGGTACGCATCTTTCACCATCACTTCATTTAACCACTGGTAATCAATGCAGAATCAAATGCTGCCATCTTTCTTTTTTACAAAAACCACCAGCACAGCCCAAGGGCTGACTGATGGCTGAATAATACCTCTCTCCTTCATCTCAAGCAGCTGTTGTTGAAATTCCTTGATAATAATGCACAGAAACCCGCCTAGGGCACTGTTTTACAGGTGCATGACCTTGTGTATTAATGCGGTACTGTGCCAAGTTGGTACAACCCAGATCATGACGCCCTCTGCTGAAACCATCAGAGTATTCCATTAAAGCCTGCTGTGCTGCTTTTAGTTGTCCTAGACTTAACTGCCGTTTTTCCAACTGAAGTTCTTTCGTGATCTCCCATCTAGGTTCTGGGGGCAAGTTATTTTGCAATAGCCTTCCATTCGGACACTATAGTACTATAGGAGTTTCAGTGGGACTCACTGTCACTGACGTATCAAAAGTGGTTAATACAGTGCCACGCACATACAAGGTCTGAGGTGCTGAAGTTACATTAGCCACTCTAACCAGAAGTTGGTTAGCTAGGACTCTTCTAACAGACCTTCCCATCACATCAGCCCGCAGCTGCGGCCAGGCTTCCAATAACCCCTCCTTCCCACTGATGGTTTCCCCTTTTATATTTGCTTTTACACGCATCTCTGTCCTTGGGGAAACAGCTAGAGTTTGATCCACTGTCACTTACAACACTTCACCCTCAGAGTGCCAGGCTTTTCAGTGGAAATCTCCGCCCGAGCAGCTGACAAGTTCCTGTGGCAAAGCTGATTTCAGCTTTATACGCTTGAAGGAAATCAATCCCTAATAAGGCATCTTGAGAGAGCTCTGAACTGGCTAAAAACTCTTGGGTCAAATATAACCTGTTCAAATTCAGAACCACCCGAATGATCCCCTCAATAGGCAATATGGCGCCATTCGCCACCTTTACAATCACTTCACATGACTGTAACGTTCTGTCTCTCCCTGCGGCTAACCTCTGCCACATTTGTTTATGTAATATAGAGTCCCTTCTCTACTGCCTGTCTTCTTTTCCCTGTGGCTTCCATTCCCTCCTTCAGGGACACTCCCGCCTAAAATGTCCCAACCTACCACCCTCCCAGCAACCTCTTTCTTGACTGTTCCCTCGATCCCTCATTCTCCCCAGAACTCTCATTATCCTCCTCAGAGAGTTTTTTTGATATTCTATATTTCTATACTGCTGTCCAGCCGTTTTCAGCACACTCACATCATGTTTTAACTCAGTCAGCACAGTCAACAACGCCTGTAGTGTATTCTGAGAGGATGTACCGACCGGGAAGAGAGCCTTCACACTGAGGGAATGCACCTGTGTTGGTGATTCCCTGTCATTAAGGGCTTCCATTTCACTCACTAATTCCAACTCACTGACTAGCTTCATCCAGAGTTAGGGGGCTTAGCTAACTGAAGTTTCATCCTCAATTCCCCTCTTAAAACGTGTTCCCCAAAATGGTCCCTCACAAACACATCCTGTACTTCAGGTGCCAGGTCAGAGTAAGCCTTCATTCCGAGGTGCCAGAGTAAGCCTTCATTCCGAGGTGCTTCATAACACCCAAACTCGTGAGGCGACTCATTTTTATTTCGCCTGCGGACCAGCAAGATAAATCGATACCATTCAGCTGAAGCTGCTGGCTCTAAACGTCCCCTTGAGCAGCTACCACCTGATCATAGTCTTGCCTCACTTGGGGGCTTAATCCGAGATAAGCTTCACAAGCTTTCCCTTGAAGGAGAAGCCCCAAGAATTTTACCCTCACCCCCTTTGTCCAGCCATTTACCTCGGCTGTCAGTTCAAACTGCTCAAACCAATCAGTCCAGGTTTGTCCCTCTCCATTATATGGACAAGGGTTAAACACAGATCGATTTAGCACGGCTGATTCAGCAATTCTCCCATCACCAGCGGCTTCAACCCCGTCTACATTCATAGCGGCCGAGATTTAATAAGAACCTAAACTCTAATGGACGTCTTGCTTTGCTGCCCTAAAATATCCCACCGCTGCCACCAATATTTGTCATGTATTAACTTGCATTTTACCTAGCTTACTCTGGTCCCATCTGGGGTGCCAAATGGGGATTACATGTATCAGGAACACCCAAGACTCAGTGATAGCATTGAAAGCAGGAATGAGTTTTATTTTCTTTATAACAGTAACGGTAACAAGGTTAATACGCTTTAATGCAATACTGAATATATGGCGTAACTTCTTAGTTTTACAAGAATGATTTCTTACCCTACTCTATACCTAGCCTACCCTACCCTAGAAATCTCCTACTTCCCTTCCCAGCCCCCACCAACTGAACTTCTCCTCAATCAACTGTCTTCCCTCCTAACATTCCTAACCTCGCCCCTCCCTTCCCCTTTTGCCCAACATTCTGATAGCATAGTCCGTTACACCAGCTCACCTTTGCAACGACCCTGTGAGGTAGATCATTCTTATTCCCATTTTATAGATGGAGAACCAAGACTGAGAGAGAGTGACTTGGCTAAGCCTGGATTTTGAACCCTTTGTCCCCCAGGTCAATGTCCCAACACCAAAGCTACTAAGCCACACTGGGTCCCTGGGAACCCAAAAATGTAGCACCCGTCTTGTTACCCCCCCTTTTCAGGCAGTCCCTAAGTGTAGTATAAGCACTTGCAGCAGGGAATTAATTAGTTCTCTCCTCCCACTCACCCTGAGAAAACAAGGCGGGAGTCTCTAAGCTTTCTCTCCAGACCTTCCCTGAGCCTTTCCTTCCCTGCAGGCCTCTTCCTGGTTTCCAGGGTGGGAACCCTACTTTCAGGTGAAGCAGTCTCTTCCTATAGCTGCCATTACCAAGGGGCCGGGGGACAGGACCTCAGTGTCTTCTGGCCTTCTCTTTACTTCAGCCCATGCTGCGGCAATAAGCAACTAGAGTCTGGGAATCCTTTAAGCTTGACAGGGCCCTCTTCCATTGCTTGCTACGTTCCTGGAGAGCCACTTAAAACTCAGGAGTTGTGTATCCACCTGGCTTTTCCTTGTTACAGAATTCCTCCAGGGCAGCACTCCCGACTGAACTAATGCACATTAGCGGGGCGCATGCCTGAGGTGCCCCTGCTGTGAAGTTGAAGTACGCCTAAACCCTGTGTTCCTGATCTTCCGCGAGGTCACTACAATGCCTCAGTGCCGCTTATGCTGTTTACGTGGAATGCTGCAAAGCCCTTCTCGAATTCTGCTCGGCAGGAAATCTGCAGAATTGCTGTTGAGATTCCTGTGGGTGATAAGGCACAAGAACAAAGGTTCAGCCCTAGGTGTGGTACTGAAGGGAGGTCTCTCTGGCTTTATGGAAAGTAAATCTGATCAAACATCACCTAGGTATACAGCGAAGAGTCTGAGCAAACAAGTCAAAATCCCATGCCATTGCTCTGTGTTTGCTGAGTGCAAGCAGATGAGGACTTGGTGGCTGAAAGATAGTTTTTCTCTTTGGGTGTTTTGTATTAGGAGAAGGCAGATGACTTCATATAATTGGATTATGTGGCCAATCACCACCTTATTTCTGAAAATAAGGTTTGGTGTTAAAACCCCAACACCAGGACAAGCCTGTGTTGCAAAGTTTTGTACTCCTGCAACTCCTACTAGACAAGGAGGCCAAGCAACATCTCCCAGAATTGTTCCTGTCTGTGCAGAGGAGACGAGCATGTGTGTCTTCCCTTGGAAGAGTCCGACCTCTTGGAGGAAGAACTTAGAACAGCAAGTCCTTGCTGAAACGAACAGGGATGCTGGAGCCGTATCCAATGTCCAACTCGGTGCTCCTCTTCAATGATCTTGCTTTCTTGATATTTAAGACTTTTGTTTTGTGCTCAGATTGTGTGAAACCCACAGGTTTAACAGTTGAGCCACAATAATTTTGTCTCCTAGGTGTTTGAATCATCAGAGTTTTCTGTTTGAGCAGTCTTCTTTCTCCAGTGCTGCGGTAATACCCTGGGACTCGTGTTCACCGCATTTTCCCCATTTCTACAACAACGATCCAAGCCCCTTGGGCGCCGCTGCACCGTTTGCGCATGTGCACTGCCGGCCCCGTGCCGGAGGGGTGGTTGGGTTGTGCAGCTTTTGTGCGCACGTGTGTGCTTGCCGCATGTTCTCTGCACATGGGTCTGCGGGGCTTGGGATTGGCCCCAAAAGTACTGCCCTCCCGTTCCAATTTTTTGCCTTCCTAATTGTCCTGCAAAGGAGAAACTGAGTTCTTTAAGTCAGGGGAAATGTGTGTTACAGAATATTTCCTGTGGTTGGTTGGTTTGTCACCGGCAATGTGACTGTCACTGAAGGATCATTAATTAGAAACAGATCGGTGACCTGGGGGAGGGAAGGAGGCTTGCCATCTGGGATAGACAACAGAGTAGAGAACAGTGGGAGATTAGCCAGACATTCAGGATACATACCAGGCTTCCTTAACAAACCTTTATTTGAGAAGTGGTTCAAGTATTCTTCTCTATCCCCAAGTCAAAGTCCAGTTTGCTTACTGCTTGCTAAATCCACCTCGTTACCCTGAAGAAGTTATTGAGAGGAAAGATTTATTTATATTCAAGAGAGTAACTCCGCCTCTCCTTCCTCTTCTGTAAACCTCAAACCGTACTATGTTTTTGTTCCTTTGTGTTCACTACATTCCATCAGTTCTATTAATATCCCACCCAGCGATTTGTTAATCTGTAGTTTGCAACTTGCAGCTGACTCTCAGCTGGATTTTCACAGAAGTTATTAGCAAGAAGTGTTTTTCACATCCAGAGACCGCCCTCTAAAACTGCTGTTCCTGTTCCCAGTTTCTTCCTTTAGACTCCTGCAAAAAAAGGGGAGGTGGGGGGTGAGAGAGTGTCAGTCCATTCACCTTCAAAAGCATATATAATCAAAGATGAATAGTTCATACAAAATCAGTAGCAGAAGTGTAACCTGTCCTGTCAAGTGTAATGAATAGATCTTCTATTTTACCCTGGGAGTAATTAGAGCAGGGGACATGTCTTTTGCGAATTTCCTCCCCCCCCCCACCAGGTTTCTGGAAATATGGGGGTGGAGCTTATGTGCCTCAAAAGCCCCTGCAGATTTTAGCCCCAACATGCTCCTTCTCATGTAAGCTACCTCCTTCTCAAAAGCAGAGGAGTAAGGAAATAAATCCAGCCTAAGTGCTGCAAGGGCTCCTCTGAGAATGGCTCAGGAACCAGATTAAAGGAGGTGTCTGACCGTTTGAGGAGAGGCAGTTGAAGGTGGCTGAGACTAGGGTCATGGTATCAAAAATGACTTGAGAACCCTATTCGTGGCCCAGTTAGTCAAACCTTCCACTCCTCGGACCAGGGACAGTGGAGGTAGAAGGGGAGGGGTGCAAAGGGACTATGCCCCATCACTTTTTGACATAAAAAAGCATGCCTACAGGAGGCAGTGGCAGCAGCAAGACTGTCCCAATAATGGGGCAACCTGCTTTAGTGTTACCTCACCCCAGCCAGCGTCTGTAGAAGCAGCAGCAGCAACCTTGGCCTATAGAGTAGGAAGCCCAGCAGTGTGAAGCGACCCTAGATGAGGATTTATTGATAATGGGGACAGGGGCTGCTCCCTGCCATTGAGAAGCGGGCCAGTGGTACCTTATTCCATCTTCTGTACCCAAGTCCATTCCAGCGTAGCTACACCTCTGGCTCTATAGACAAGGAAGAATGGTCTGGTTCCATAGGTGCTACCTTTCCTCCTCCCACCCCACCGCACTTTACAAGGGCTCCAGCACCTTTGCTCCTGATCCCACTCTTTGCTATGATGAAGCAAAGAGCAGCTGTCAGGGTGAAGCTGGTGTTCTTTTCTTCAGAGCTGAGTTTGCACCTTTCTTTCCAGGAAATCATGCTTGTGGGTAGAAGCAGCCTCTCGTTGCTAAAATGGTTGGGTGTGGTCAGTCGCGTCGGGCATGGGTCTTAACTGCTTTCTCGTGGGGATTACAGAAATCACAGCAGCATGGCTCAGCGGGAGCAGGTTTAACAGTGCTGAGTCAGAGGGAAGGCTGATTAAAAGAGCCTTATGGCAAGTGCATGTTTTGTGGTAACAGAGCAGTGTCAGATTTAATCATTACAAGGCTTTTGGTTTTGTCAAAGAGCCTTAACTCTCATGTGGTCTGTAAAAACCTACTGGCCCAAAATCTGACCTCGGTTTACACCCCAGCCCCAGCCAAAAAGAATTTGGCCCTTTGTCTTCAACCCGATCCAAAGAAGGTCAAATGATGCATAGGAAACTTAAATAAGTGTGTTTCAGTAAGTAACCTGTTTAAAACTTAATAAATGTCTTCCACTGAAAAAACAGACCGCCAGCACACATTTATCCAGAACAGATTTTCCATAGAAGCTGCAGAGAGTAAGAAGCCCTAGTGCAGAGGGCGTGCACTTAATCATTTCTGGGTTGTTTTTTGTTTTCTTAACTAGACATAAGAAGAACCGTGAGGCGGCAAGTGAGCTTCTCATGAGATTAAAAGACAACAGAGATCTTCAGAAGTTCCTTCAAGATTGCCAGGAGGTATGTTTCTCTCATTCAAAGCCACTCCGGTCTTTCGAACATACTCCCCTCCATTCCAAACTCTCACAGCATATTTTCTCTCTTTGGTTTGTCATGCCCATTGAGAAAAAATTGGGATCCCGATACAGTCATGGTACCTGGAAACTCCCTACATCCCATCCCTTCATCGTAAATTTTGAAACTGGTTTCTGGCGATCATACTGGTACTTCGTTTACACAAACGTTGTTTGCAGTTGTTATTTTACTCATCATATTTTAATGTATATTAAGGAAGAAAATTCATGTAGTGTTTTGGCTCTTCCCTTGAGCTTGGGTGCATGATACAGTTGTACCCCGATACAATAGTACTTCAGTGCATTGTATACAGTTGAGAACCAGCGGTGCTGGACTTGGACCTGAGCAACCAGGTTTGAATCTCAGCCTAGCCAATGAACTCACTGGGTGGCCTTGGGCAAGTCACTACCTCTCAGCCTCAGTTCCCCGTCTGTAAAATGGGAATATGTGTGTGTCTGTCTTTCCCTGTGTATTCCTCTCATCTTTGTCCAGCTTAGATTTTAAGCCCACTGGGCAGGGACCTGACTCTGAAGCGTTGTGTATGCCTAGTAGTGCTATAAAAACTATAAGTAGGAGTAGTACCCCTATTCCATCCTCTAATCGGGCCTGTGATTTGCTTATTTCTAAGACCCGAGGGCTCTCCACTGTAGCAAGCAATGGCATAAGAAGACCCAACAGAGAGAAGATGTCACATTTCGTCTCGAAGTAAGGCACAAGTCTTTAACAGTGCAGAGCAGCTAACCAGTTTCAGAATTGAAAACCAAGCGTGGATACTAGTGGTGAAACAAAGCGGCAGTTCTGTATTCACAGATATTATTTGCACGTTCAGATAGGCATCCAAATATCTGGTGAACATCCACATCTGCAGATATCCGCTTAGTCAGTTTATTCAATTTATTGCATATTGCAGTAGCCATAAAGCAAATAAGCAGAATTGAAATATCTAACGTGGCTATCCGAATGGAGTTGAGCAAATATCTGACCTGTCGGATTTGGTTCAAAGTGGCCAAAACTGACAGCTAAGTTATTTGCCTCAAGTATTCATTTCACCTCAATTTGATACCTTTCTGAAAAATCTGCTGTTCCCAGATTGGTTAGTCCGAGGGTGTAAACAAACAACACAGTAACCCCACCAATATGCGTGGGTGTCTTCGTGGTCATCGACTAGGTAATCAGGCCCACCCAACACATGGCCACCACACAGTGAACGCTCCCCCACCACCCATGGCGTTGGTTTAGAGAATGGAGGATGCCGCGTGGGCTAACGCTGGGTAACGCGTGCACACATGTTGGTGTACTGTCAGTTAGGTTGCAGAGGACGTGGGGTGTGTTTGGGATGGGTAGCTGCTACTGCTGCGATAGGAAGAGCATGGCTGGAGAGCAGGGT
The DNA here is from genome assembly GCA_003113815.1 of Sphenodon punctatus. Classification (NCBI taxonomy): domain Eukaryota; kingdom Metazoa; phylum Chordata; class Lepidosauria; order Sphenodontia; family Sphenodontidae; genus Sphenodon; species Sphenodon punctatus. Next base: position 1,542,353 of record QEPC01010496.1, read on the forward strand.
TGGGGCTGGCTTAGATGTGAACCAATGAGCAAATCGGCTTGGAGTGGGTGTGTGCTCGGGAGATATCTCTCTCTCATTGCAGCATTTATCCCCACCCCTGCCCTCACCTCGGTCTCTCCTTCTCTGCCTTGAAGTAACGGCGCAGGGCTCACGAGAGGGAACTCCGCTTCCTTAGTTGCTAGGGTGTTGTTGTCTGAGAAGCCCTGTGCTTGCTTGTTGTGGGCTAGTCACTGCTGCACAGGCTGGGTGCTTTGGACATTGTCTGTGCCATCTCCAGGGCTGGGGAATGACTGCGGTGCACATGTGATAGCTGCAAACCACGTGGCCAGAATTATTATCAACTGGTCAAGACCAGTTGTATCGCTGGGCTTAAGAAAGGACTGGATAGGTTTCTGCAGCTATTAGCCAAATAGGTTTGGGGAATATTAACTCTTCCTGTCAGGAGCTGGAAATGACCAACAAGGAATGGATCACCTCATTGTGACCTGTTGGGGGGTACTTCCAAGCCACCAAGATTGGCCACTGTCCGAGACAGGTGGTGGGCTCGATGAACCATTGGTCTAACCCAGTATGGCACTGTTTCTGTTCTTACGATTATGATAGTACAAAGTGAGGAGTGCTGTCAGCTCCCTTTCAACCTGCATTCAGCAGGAGCTGAATATGCTTGGCATCTTCCAGGATCACACTTGCAGTGCACACCTGGTATTCATTATCAAGCAAGCTTTAAACTAGCAACTTGAGAGCGAGCCAAGTGACTAGGACTAGTCACTCCTTCCAACCATTTTATTATCCGGAGCATCCATTCATGATGGGTTTCTTATTACTATTAATTTAGCAAAAGGAAAAGAAAGTTGCTAAGAGCAGCCTGGCTAAACTTAGTCATAGAGAATCTGGAATCCTCTAGCGCTGGGTTTCTGTCCTGGGAATGGCTTCCCCCTCGTGTGTGTCTGGCATGTGTGGCGTAGCCACATGGCTTCTGCAGGGCTTTAATGAGAGGCACCAAGGCAAGGATGGAACACTGGCTGACTCTCAGAATAGGGAAAAGTTTGGACAAAGTTTCCAATGTGATATTTCTATATCTGGTGGGTCGTTTCATTGGAAAGCACCTCAGCATGTTAAAAACCTTTCTGTCTGGATCTTCTAGGCTTGCTCCTCATGTAACGCCAGACTTAAAGAAAAACTCTTTGTTTGTCCGAACACACAGTTGTAGTCTGACTACAAACCTAGTAAAAGGTGGAGCAACCAACTTGAGTTTTGGTCCATTCATGGAGAGTGTAACAGTGGAAAGGGTCCCCGCCCCCCCCCCCCCCCCCCCCCCTATCCCTGGGATCGGTGCTGATACCCAGCAGACAGAATTCCCTCCTGGTCCTCCTGCAGGAGCCTTGCAACCTTCCCAGGTGGAGCTGCTGCAGGCAGAGCTGGGGGGGGCACTGACCCGTGTGAACACCTGCTCTGAAATCTAAGCCTGAGAGGCTGGTGGATGATAAAGATGGTGAGTGCTGAATATAGCTTTAATATTAACAATGTTAAACTGGGGTTCACTCTTAAAAACAAAATTACTGGTGGGGAAAGACCATGTATATACCAAGTGCTTTGTGGATGCAATGCTGCAAGCAAGTCGACCCACCTGCTAGACAGGTTGAATGCTATGGCCAGGATGGCACCTCCTGGAGTAGCAGTGAGGGGCCTCTTAGGGCAGCCCAAAAAAAGCCAAGCCAGGCTCAGTCCCCATCACGCGCAGCTATGGGTTTGCAGAATGGGCGGAGGCATCTCTTTTCTTCCATGATACTCCGCCGTGTAGCGGAAAACAGAGCTCCCTCTGCCTGTATTTCCAGCCTCAGGGTGGGTAGCAAAACACCTCAGGCCAGCCCTTGACTGCAAGACCTTGTGACTGGAGAGGGCCACATGGTTACAGATGGACAGATTGGACGAGATAACCTCTCCATCCTCCTCCATGCCCTGATTGGCCAGTTCTTCTCCACTGGAAGAGGGAGATGCAAATTGGAGAGATGAGCCCGCAGTGCCGGGAAAGCGTATCACAGGGAGGTTGGAGAGAGATCCTAGACCCAGCCTCAGTGCAGACCAGTAAAATCTTGGCTGCAGACCACTGGGCTTGGGAACTACTGTGTAAAATGAATCCACTGAGTGTGTAACAACCAAGGAGGTAGCTGGCTTTGGAGCGCATCCCCTGGATTTCACATCTGGAAAGCTGAGTTTTTGTCATTTCATTTTCTTCCAATTCCACATCCCTGCCTGTAGTTCTCAGTCCCACCCCTTGGTTCTTCTCAAAGCCAGCCTACACTCCTGGGAACTATCTTGTCTGATACCTCCTGAGAAGTCAGAGTGAAAGAAGGTCTCAGCCTCTCTCTGCCCCTCGAGAAGCATGCCCCATCTGTTCATCAACTGTGCAGGCAGCTGTTGGCGTGCATTTTAGACTAATGAACTTTGCACTTCCAAGATAAGCGCTGGCAAGCTGCCTATTTACAATGTTTGGAAGGAATGAGAGAAATGGCCTTGCTTTGTCGAAGATCATTTTGCTTCTGAGCGTTTATCTCCTTTACCTGCCCCTTTCTCTGCATTCCTGTCCATTTTCAAGAACAGTGTGCCTGGCCTCCATGGACGTAAGGATGGAAACATTAAGATGAGAGAGCAGAAGTAAGATGAAATGAGTGTAGTACCCGGTGCCAGCCTCACTGACATCCAAACTCCTGCTGGATTGAGTAGGGCAAGGTTTTGGGCCAACTGAAATACAGTATAGACCTAGTTACCTGGATCCTCTTTCACTCAACTGGAGGCACTGTTTGTTCCCAGATGAGTGAAACATCTGGATAAACTGAGGCAATTGTACAGAGCTGCAGGAGAGAGCAGAGAGAGACCACTTGTAGACAGACCTGCCTCCCGGCCGGGTTCATATTTATTTATTTATTTGTGGTTTCCACCCTGTCCTTCCCAAATGGCTCAGGGCACCAGGGCACTTCTGGTGAGTGGGGTGGGTGGGTGGGTGTTCACATGGCAGGGGATGGGTGTGTGCTGGATGTGTGCCCGCACTTACGCGCCGCCCCTCGATACCCCCCACACAGAGAAACTGGGAAAAACACAGGTTGCGCTGTGTGGTGGGGCAAGGGGGGCCGTGCGTGGGTCGCGGGATCGTGCCTCCACCCACACCGCCTTCAGATGGGCTCCTGGGTCCGTGAGGGATGGGTGCACCCACGTGGTCACGTCCCATCGAAAAACGGCTAGAGATAGGGACTCTGCCAAGTTTGCGAATCCATTTTCTTCCCTCATCCCCATGAGCCAGTGCAGCTCCTTCCTTCTGAAACAGTGGGATGGGGGTTGAGGCTGGAGGAGAGGGCAGAGTGGGGGATCAGTCCAGATGAGTTTCCGTTGTATATTCTGACATCAACTGGGTTTCCACCTTTTCATTACAAGGCAGCATTGGGGGAAGAATGGACTAACAGCATCGAGCCTACAGTGGCACAGAAAATATTTGCATCCAGTGACAAACGCTTTTAGCTTCAGGATCTTTTATCTGGGTTCAAACCAGATGTCTAGGGGTTGAGAAAGCTGTGTTTTCTTTCTGAGTCCTCCACCGATTATCTGTGAGTGTAACTTTCTGGGTCTCAAGCCAACCTTTCTGGAACTCATTCTACATTCTAGCTCAGAAGTACAGGACCTCAGGCATGGAGGTCAAATGTCACCTTCAGCCCCTTTTGTTTAGCTGCTTTCCAGGTCCTGGATCGGGCCCTTAGATCCAGATCCCACACCCAAGTGGTGAAAGACTGAGCTCAGGATAAAGGAGCAGAGCCGAGGGCATGCATGCAAGGATAGGGGACAGCTCCACGAGGCCGATTCTTGATCTGGTCCCTTCCCTTCCTGAGTGCACCCCTTAATCACCCCTGCTCCCAACTTCTGTGAGGCCCTTGGAACTTGTACTGCTTTTCAAAAGTGGGCGTTGGGAAGGAAAAATTACCCCACCCCGTTTCTAACTTGCTTCTTACAGGAGCCTCTTATTTTTTGTTAAGCGTCACAGGAAAGGATCAGAGGATTTTTCATTTTCTTCCCACTACATGTTTTCCTTGTTGATGAGCTTAATAATACTTTGAAGTGACCTTCAAAATTAGCCATGAATACTAAATGGCTTTGATTGTCCAAGAATGCTGACCAAATGGCGGAGGATTGGCACGATTTCCAGATCCACTGGTGTGTGCTTCAAAAGCCATCTCGTTAGGAACAAACCTTCCATTTGTTTGCACATTTTCCTCTTGGGTAGGTGGCTAAAAAGATGCAGAATGCACATTCTTGGAAGCTTTTGTAGGAGTTCTGGGTTGTGTTTCTTCATCATCCTTAAAATAAATGGCAGATCTGACAGGAGACCATTCCAGTGTGGAATTCAATTTGGGAGAGGTTCTCTTCTTGTTAGGAACAGGCAAGGCTTTTCCTGATTTTCGCTCCCTGTGCTGAAGCCACAGGATATTTTCAAAAATGCACTTGTTTTGTTAATGTCAGATAGAACATTACAACAGTGAGGGATTACAGGGAAATCCGAGTAAAAAGGGTTGAGTGATGTTTGCAAAACAGAAGAAGAAAATCTCCTTGAATGAAAGGAATTGGTTTAATTGTAGCTATATTATCCATTGCAGCTTTCACTGGAGTTGTTATGTATATTCTGTATCTGGTGTAGAACATCTGGCCCATAGATTTAGTTCCTACCTTCAAGCAGTGAAAGAGTGAGCAGAAATGAGGGCATGAACTCCAGGACACCAGATGGATCCATGGCTTTGATTCATGATCTGGACCTTCCCCTCCCCCAGCCTGAGCAAACACCTTCAGTACCCCCAACTCCTCCCCAAGGGAAACTTGTACTCGTTTCCAGAGTGACCCATGGGAGGGAAAAGGTTCCCCACCGTTGCCCTATATAGCCTTGTGATCTACTGCAAGTATTAAACATGGCAGGAACAGGAAAGTTTTCCTTTTCAGGGGCCGGTTTTGAATTTTGGAAGAGTCCATGGGTTGGATGGAGATTGAGGAAATCAAGCAACGGACTTAAGGAGCTTACGAAGGGAGGGGAGGGGCTGATGGGGGCCCACTCAGGGAGGAGGGTGTTGAGAAGGGAGCTCTTCTGAAGGTTCTGAGGTGGTGTGTTGTGCGCATGGCCGTTGGAATTGTCCGTTGAAGTCAGTTATAACTGACCTGATTGACTTCTAGTACTGTGAATTAGAGCTAGAGAGCAGATGAAGACAACCTTCATAAATATATCATTATGTCACTTGAATAGATATAGCTGTTGTAAGATTTTCTTACAGAAGCATTGGGTACAGCCACATGATGCACTTACCACATCTTGGGCAGCCTTACCACGTGATGCTATGCATCGTGTGCCTGGAAGTTGCCTAGTTCACCCTGCCACATGGCGGGGCAGACAGCTGGCTGCTATGCACTGCATGCGTGGAAAATGCCCAGGGATGCACCGCCATGGGGTGTGGTAGTGCGCCGTCGCAGCTTGTGTGCCCGGTGCCCCCGCTGCCCCGGGTCTTTGAGCGGCGGGCGCTAACTCCAGTTCCACGTGTCCATGTCACAGCCAGGGCAGGATGGGATAGTGAACGGGTGGGGAGGACAGGGTCAGGCACCCACTCATGTGACTGGCACCTCGACCCACCATGGGGTGTGGTAGGACAGCCGACAGCGGCCTGTCTGCCCAGCTGCCCCGCGGGGGGCCCAACCATCTGTCCTGCTCCCCACGCTGGCCCTGAAGTGTGGCAGCAGCAATTGCCCACCACAGGCTGCACAGGGATCGACCCGGAACAGCTCGTGTGGGGGCACCCGCTATCAAACAAGAGTAGAAAACGATAGGTGTGGAAATACGGGAGCACAGGACAGGAGGTGAAGGAACGTCCTCCAGAGAAAGGAGCAGAGATGTGGGGACATGCTCAGCAGGGGAGGGGCTGAGGCAGGCTTGCAGAAGAAGGAGGGAACAAGGCTCATGGGAAATATTTTCATTGACTCCAGTGGGCTTAGATTGAGCTCACCCTGTAGAATACAAATGTGGGTTATCTGTGATTCAAAGAGTCTCCAGATCTGATTTGATCCAAACTTTATTTGCCTTTGTACCAGATCAGTCTAAGAACTATGGCCACCACCCAGAAACCAGTTACCACAGAGTAGCCCCTATTGAGGCCCCAGTGGGCTACTCCAGAGTCAGTAGGTTGTGGATCTCAGTCTTATTTATTTAATTAATTTTCCACATGTTTACCTCGCCCTTCTCCTCAGGGCGGCTGACAACATTAAAAATATAAAATGCAATAAAACACATTAAAATCTCTTAGAACCCCAACATCCCCCCCAATCACCTACTCACGCCATCCTTTCTCCCCACCTACTGCCCATCAATCGTCGTCCACAACCCCGTCCCCCCAATCCTATTCCTGCCTGCCAAACAAATGTCTGGCCAAAGTTCTGAATATCCTCACACACTTAGGGTGTCTTTAGACATAACGTCAGCTGGTATCTGAATGTGTGTTTTGACCTTGATATAAACACTGATTTGTCTCTGTGTTCACCATGTGGCACTGCTTAGACACATAGCCCATCTTGGGGCAAATCAGTGTTTTGCTCATCACCCAATCTCCACACGCAAGTGCTGCCACCTCATTCCTCATGTTGTACCTGCTAACACCCCACGCAGTATCATTAGACACAATGTTGGCCACGTGTTCAACCGGAACATGCGACTTGTCCTTGTGATGCAATGGTGTTCAAATCGCATGTTCAACAGGTGGCCAAATTGGTATTGGGATTGTTATGGTGCTTACACACAACAGCGAAACATGTGCCCAGGGGTTTTGACACCCAATCTTTGTTATGTCTAAAGACGCCCTTAGTTCTGAATTGCCTAGACAAAAAAAACTTCGGTTTAAGAAGCTTGTTAAGGCAGCATTACAAATTATACCCCAATGTTAGCATGACAGTAAATAGTATGTTAAGGCAACTTTATTAAGTATCAGACCAATATATACATTTTTTCTTTTCTTCATTAATAAAAAAAATTTATGACAACTGAAATTAAGCTGCATATGTGTGGTATGGTGACTGAACAATACTTATACGTGATGAGGAATGTATACAGTTTAATTTCAGTTGTCATATTTTTTTAATTAATGAATAAGAAAAGAAAAATGTATAGATTGGTCTGATATTTAATAAAGTTGCCCTAACATACAATTTACTGTCATGTTAACATTTAAGTATAATTTGTAATACTACCTTAACAAGCTTCTTAAACCGAAGGTTTTTTGTCTAGGTAATTTGCCTTTCTTTTGAAACGTAATAGTTTTGTTAATGCATAAGCCGGCCCTGGCTTTATCTCCAGTCTAATCATTGTCCCGCTGCTGCTGCAGCACTACTAGCAGGCAGAGGCAGGTGAGGGATAGGGACCCCCCCACCTTCATCCCCCACCCTGCCCCTGGACTCCCCTTCATTGTTTGTAATCACAGAACACATGTGTTGCTGGAGGAAAGCTAGAATGGTCGCCAACCGGACGTTTTTGCTCTACTAACTCTCATTGAACTGCACAGGCGCTGTTCAATGAAAGTTTGCTACAGCCTTAACTATAGGACCTCAACCGTGGCCTTATAATATCCCCGCACACTGTTGTCATCTTCTCCATTCCACCTCACCCACCAGTTCCGATTTTTAAAAACTTCAGCAGTGACATGCGGAATGATGGTTTTTCCCTTTGATTCCAGCTGTCCCTCTGGATCAATGAGAAGATGCTCACAGCCCAAGATATGTCTTACGATGAAGCGAGGAATCTGCACAGCAAATGGCTAAAACACCAAGCATTCATGGCAGAGCTCGGGTCCAATAAAGAATGGCTGGAGAAAATTGAAAAGGTAAATGAAGAACATTTTACAAACTTCCATTCCGTCTCATCTCTATCGGCCTTTCCTTCTCCCTCTTTTGTCTTGTGCCTAATATAATTTATCTTACATCTTTTATTTAGTTGTATCTAATTTATCAATTTTCCTTTTCCTTTTTTGCTCTTAAGCTATGTAGGTTCAGGATTGACTTTGGCTTTTGTTCAGCTTACTTTGATTCCACCTACTTACTGCAGTTCAGTTACTTTGACTTTATTTATATTTCTTTGGTGGGCTTAGAGGTTAAAATCAAAGTTACATCCTTTCTTTGATTTGAGTGCCTAATTACCAAATTAGCAAGTCACAAATTTCAAATAGCGAAATTGCACACAAACGTCACATTCAGTCTTCATGAATGCACACAGAAAGTCATGTCTGAATTTGCACTTTTGAATTCGTCCTTTGACACACACATTTGCACCAACTCTAGGCACAGATGCATTGTGGCTGCTCAGGCTTGCATTATGGAGATGTCGTTCCAGAGAGTAAACTCTCTCAGGGACCTGGAACAGCAAACACAGGTTCCTGAATATGGGAGAATGGGGCTGGAGCTATTTCCTGCATGGTAGTTTTATGTAAATTGCAGGGACGCTAAACATGCTGATTCAGGAAGATGCAAAAGAGAAGACTTGTTGAAGCGAGATTTTTAGATCCCAGGGCTGGAATGTAGAAGAATCATGTATTTGAATTGCCAGCTGAATGCATTTGCTCTGCAGACAATCTCATTTGCTGGATGGAATTGGCTTGGGGAACCCCGTGATGCCCTTTAGCTGTCACCTTTTTTGGAACATGATCAGCTTTGATATTCCAGAAACAATTCTAACGTGTGATGGCAGCAGTGTAGCCTGTTCTGGACTCTCCAGTACTTGCCCACGGCAAGAGATCTGAATGGCTTTCATGTGCTCCTCTGATTGTTCTGCTTTCTCTTTGTGAAAGAAGGAACTCTGAACCATTAGGAAACCCTCCTCTTCATCTCTGCCAGTGGGTCCCTGTTTTCTGTAAGCTAGCAGAATTGTTCGTATCCTATCCCAATATAGATTGACCTGGGACCGGCAAACAGGAGTACTTTTTACTGGTGTAATTAATACTCAGCTCTCAGCAGCAATGAGACTTTTCCCCTGTCCAGTCAGATTGCTTCAGAGAAGCAAGTTGCCTGCACCACGTGGCTGTGGATTGAGCCATAAATGCACATTGTTGCATGAACAATGTTGTGTTAAATGTGGTGTGGTGTGTACATTTGAAAGCTTATTCCATAGTGAGAGATGCTGCTGAGACGTTCCCTCTTTTCAGTACAGGGGATGCAGTAGTGAGCTGTAATCTCATACACCTCGCGACACCCAGTTATCCAGGTGCCTGGCATTGTGGGTATCTTCCCCAGCCAGAGCAGATGGGAAGGGGAAGCAGAGGGGGCCTGCCTAACCACAGCAATCTCCGCTTCAGGGAGACTCTGGACTTAAAGAGAGGACATGCTGGGGGCGGGGGGGAGGGGGACTTGGATCTTGCCTGCCCCCACCCCTTTGAAGTGCCATGATGTCATAGTGTGTCATAAGGGCTGGGAACCATGGGATCAGACTCTGTTGCCCCTTTCGTATGTGCTTATTCCCTCTCTGTAGTGTTGTGATGTCACAATGCTCTGCAGGCTCTGGGACCGAATGGGAAAGCTTCTCCCCACCCCCGAAAGGCGAGGGACTCCGAATTCTGAAGGGTGTGGTGTGGAGAGCCTAGATTCCTGGGTCTCCACTGTCTCTCTCAAACCCAGGGAATCTTTCAAAGTGGAGGAACACTTTTAAGTGGAACCCATCTCTCAGGGCTTTACTTAAAACATTCTCTACACTACCCATGATGTTTTACTCCGATGCGGCAGGGGAGCTTGTATGTAACAACCACCCCCACCAAAACAAAACCCTTCAAAGCTATTGGTCTTTGGGCAATCCAGTGGAGAAAAAGTCTAGCCACACAGAAACCCCTTGTAGTGCAGCTGCTTCTTAACAGTCCTATACTGCAGCCCTTTGATGGTACAGTTAAGAACTTCCATGGACTCCCCCAGCAGCCACGCTCTCGTCCCCACTCCATCCCAGACAAGTGACAGCTGATTTGTTTTGCAAATAATTTGTTCTGTTTTGTAGGGGGACTGTGCCCCTGTCTCACCAAAACGACACACTGGCAGGAGCTGCACAAAGGCACTTTGATACAGGATCTGAAGAAGGGTCTATGGCAGGCACTGGCAGCCAGTGCTATCTTTCTTCCCAAATCCATGGGTTATGGGGCCTTGTGGAAGTGGAGGGAGCTTGAGGCTAGAACTGGTGAAAATTTTCCTAATTTTGATTTTGTTTCATTTCCTCCACCCCAAAAATTTAACTTTCTCAATTTTGAAGAGGCTATCTCAGGGGCCTTGGGTGGTGGTAGTTGGTTACTTGATTTTTGTATTAGTGTTTGGGTTTTGGCAATTAAAAGATTGTCTATCTGTTGGATTTGTAGCCTATCTCTAGGGCTTGGAATGGGTTATAGCACATAAAGCACATAGAATAAATATAAAATAAGAACACCAGAAATGGAGAGTAAATAAAATCCAATATAAAGTATATATTTTTTTAAAAACAAAAACCAACAATGTAACTCCACCCGCCAAATGCCTGGCCAGATAAAAAGCCTCTGCAAGATGAAGATTTTCAGTATAGTTCAGTTTTTTAAAAATATGCAGCAAGCAAAAACTTTCTATGCTTTTTTTTTTTTTTAAAAAGGAAAGAAAAATATTTAATCTGAAATGAAAATATTGCTTATATATATATATTTATTTATTTATTACATTTTTTTCTCCAATTCCTTCTGCCCCCCTTTCTTGGTCCCCATATTGCAACTAGTTCCCCATGGAACCAAACCCCTTTTCCCGAATAGAAGAATAGGGAAGTTGCTTTTGTGTTCATGCTGCTGACCAGTCAGAAATGCCAGCAGGGCGGGGTCTCTGGCACAAAGGCCTCTCTGGCTCATTACTGACACACGGGGCTGCTTGCTGTGTTCTCTGCAGGAAGGGATGCAGCTCATTGCAGAGAAACCAGAGACCGAGGTCGTCGTGAAAGAGAAGCTGACTGGCTTGCACCAAATGTGGGAAGAGCTGGAATCCACCACCCAAACCAAGGCTCAGCGACTCTTCGATGCCAACAAGGCCGAGCTTTTTACTCAGAGCTGCGCAGACTTGGATAAGTGGCTGAACGGCTTGGGGAGCCAGATACAGTCAGACGACTATGGGAAGGACCTTACCAGCGTCAACATCCTGCTGAAAAAGCAACAGGTAAACAAGCAGGGTGGTGGGTATCTGGTGTCATAGCGTGCAGTGTAGTTAGAGGCATGGGGAGCACACAGAGGAAGGAATGCTTGCAGTCAAGAGGGAGATAAATTTGCCTTTCTCAGTCATAGGGCCAGAAGGGCACCCCAGGGGGCATCTAGCCCAGCTTTTCTGCACCAGTGCAGGATTCACCACACCCAAACTACCCCGGAAGAAAAACAGAGCCTACTGTCCAAGATCTGTCACAAGTAGAGAGACATGGGAGTCGTCATAGTGGGGAGCGATGGGGGGACACATCACCCACAAATGTGAATGTGGGGGACACCAATAGCTTATTCCCACTCAGTTTTTAGCATCCCTGATAGGGGAATGTGATTTCCCCCTCCCCTCAACCATAGGCTGCTCTGTGGGGCAGGAGGGAAGGGGCGGGAGTTCACTTTTTCACACAACAGTCGGCGTACGGGTTGCTGTTGTCACCAGGATTTGATGCCACTATGCTTGCCAGGACACAGTAAGTCAGAGGCCACTGTTCCCCAAACATCACCCTCAGATTTGGGGCCGAAGCTACTCCACTGAATAGGGAATCGGAGTGACCAAATCACAGCAATGCCTGCTTTTCCAGACCCCCTCCCGCAGCAACCTCCAGAGATACAGCCCTCTCCAAGTGCCTTTCTGGTCTGTCACCTCCTTTCAAAGCCTTCTCCCCACCCCCTTATCCCAGTCTGATCCTCTAGTGATTGGCTTCCCTCCCTGCCTATCAGAGGTTGCCTGGGATCCGCTCCCTCCTGCTTCTCAAGTCTGAATTTCTGGGAAATATGGCAGGCAAAAAAAATCCCAAGGAAGTGTCACTGGCTTGTAAACCAGTAACTTCCGAAGGCCAAATTCGTCCTTTTAACAAGCAGGCACAACGGCCTCTTTGCCTAAATGGAGCTGGACCCAGTTATTCAGCAGCAGCCTGGGTTTTAGTCCTGTATGGTTTGCGTAAGCCACCAGTCTGTGTGTTCCGCATTGCCCTTCAGGTCCAGTCCACAGAGGATGTCAGTCTGTTACTGTCGCCAGCTCCACAGCCTCTTGGTTCAGTCCTCGTGTGTCAACCGAGATAGTAGACTTAACAAAAGTGGGGGAAATGGTCAGGATTTAAGTAGCTGTGGGTCTCGGAAGCTTAGAATGAGCTTTCTATATCCAGGAGAAATCTTTCCACATAGGTTGAGTGTCCTCCTCTCTGCTCAATCTACAGAGTGTATCTAAGTCTGTTAACAGCCCCTGGGTCCAGAGCCTGGCTGCTTAGCTCAGACTATAAAGAGTCATGCCTCCAGCTCCAGAGATCCTTGGTTCATGGTCTCATGTGCCAGCTAAGATGTCAGTCACCCTGTAAAGATCTCCTTAGGTCTGTCATAATAGGAGAAATGCACTAATGCTGCCTCCCAACACACAGAAAGGCAGGCTATTGGCTAAACTCTTGTTCTAAAGTAGGTGCGAATGTCACAGGGATGATTAAGGAGGTGAGTTCCTGTGATTCATCCCCTCTTCCGCAGCCAGTGGCGTGTTTTCCCGTCCCTCCTGTTGCACACATGCAAGCGCATAGTCTGATCCAGCTTGTGCTGGTGCGTGTCCCCCATTCAGATGCTTGAGAACCAAATTGACGTCCGCAAGAAGGAGGTAGAAGAACTGCAAAGCCAGGCTCAGGCTTTGAGTCAGGAGGGCAAGAGTACCGACGAAGTTGATGGCAAGCGTCATATTGTGGAGAAGAAATTTATGGAGTTGCTGGAACCCTTGACCGAGCGGAAGACAAACCTGCTGGCCTCCAAAGAAGTCCACCAGTTCAACCGGGACGTGGAGGATGAGATTGTAAGTAAAAAGTCATTTCTTAGACTCAGTAAGGTTTTCAGACCTGTGTCTGGAGCTGCTAGAAATCTCTCTCTAAGTTCCTCCCTCCTGATTGTCTTTCCCTAGCTCAGAGCTGGCCAACTTCCTGGCCACCATGGGCCAGATCGCCTCCCAGCGATTCACTGGTGGGCCGGATTGCACAAAGATTTCTCCTCATTCAGCCAGTGTATGCTATTTCTGTAGTGCAGGGATAGGCACACCCTGTTCAAACTGAGCAACATGTAAACCGTGTGAGTTCAATGTGCAGAATCCGAAGCTGCTGTTGCTTTATGTCATTCCAGAAATTCATACTTTATTGAATATTTAATAAATATTTTATAAAATAAAACACTGATATTTAACAAAATTGGATGTTAAGGCCCATAGGTTGAATGGAACCCAAGTGCAGAGGCTAGCAAACTGGGCTCTCATTGCATTCCCACAGCCCTTTCCATCTCCTCTTGCCCCAGGAAGATGAATTGTTTTAATTTATTTTTTCTTCCTTCAGTTGTGGGTTGGAGAGAGGATGCCCATAGCCACGTCGACTGACCATGGACACAACCTCCAGACGGTGCAGCTATTAATAAAGAAAAATCAGGTGAGGGGTTGCAGGTGGAGCAGCGTCTGTCCTCATTAGTGACTTCTTTTTCACTCCTAATAGGGCCAGTAGAATTATCCGAGGAGGTTCATGCTCTCCCTCAACAGATCTCCTTTTTCTGGATGCTTGGAAGTGAAGACCATCCTTTTCCCCACTGCATGAGGGAAGCCATGCAGTGCTGTCCTCCTCCATTAAAGTCGGGTGGGGTGGGGGATGTCTTCAGTAGGTTCAGGTTTGCAGCCATGGATTGAATAGCTGGCTTTAGACGTGCTAGAGGGACGCGTGCAGACAGAGGCAGAGTCCTGGGGCTGCATCAAAGGGAGCAGTGATTAAACCTAGGAATCCATGAATTCTACACTGCTGAGATTGCCGCCATTTTTGCACCATTGTGCATTTGGCCAGGTTGCCTCTGGCAGTGTAGAATGTCAGCCTGGGTGGGGTGCGCTGTGAGCGAGCCAATGGGATACCAGCACCGACGGCAGCTAGTATACGCCTGGCTGAAGTGGAGCCGCCCATCACCCCCAAGGGGAATGAGAAGAGCCCCTTCCTAATAGGCTTGCTTGGTGTTCTGTGAGGTTTTTTGACCCAAGATGTTTAAAAAACGGATACAGTGGCATGCTGGGGAATTCATTTCTATTCAAAATTTGAAAGATTTAGTTAATTTTGGTTACATGATCTGGATTTTTTGCACACACAATTTGGGTTTTCTGTTTGCAGAATTTGTGGGCGGGGGTGTGGTGGGGATGGGGAAACGCAGAATACAGAAGGTTCTGATTATGATGCCTCCTGCCCAGGTGTAAAGAATCTTCCATGGCACAATGCTTGCCACCCCACCCCCCAAAAAAATCTCTAGGAGGCATGGCTATCTTATTTGGGTTCCCTGTGTCGGCGCACATCACAACCTTTAGTGTATACAGTCTCATTGTGAGTTAAGGAAGCCCTGCCATTCCCATTTTAAGGGAATTGAGGCACACAGACTAGGTGCCTTGCCCAGAGTCATAACAAGGAGTCTGTGGCAGAGCAGAGAATTGAATCTAGATTTGTTGACCCCCCTGACCAGTCCCCTAAGCATCCTGGTGCCATCCATGGTACTTCTGGATGCCACCATTTTGGCAGTGTCCCCATTGTGGTTGCCCCTCAGCAGGGGTGCGATTGGGACTTCAAAGTGAACATGCTGACAACAGGACACTTTCTGGAAGAAAGAACCCTGCTATAAGGGTCAGGTGTGCAGGTCACAGGCAGACTTACAGAACAGAGTCAGGAAACGAAGGTGAAGCAGAATCTGGTCCAAGGACAGAGTCTGAGAAGAAGCAGAACAGGATTGACTCCAGGAGGAATCGGAGTGGGTGCATGTGGGGCAGGCACAGGTGTGGACTCAGGTCAGGAACAGGAAGGTGAAAACAGACTCTTGTTCATTCAAGACTGAGAACAGGAACAGATACAGGCTCACACAAACAGAGGAAACTCATGCCAGGAAGGCTGGGTCAGACGTGGGAAGAGCTGTTCCACGCAGACTGTTGTTCCTACTGGGTGGATCTATCTACTGGGGGCGACCAATCAGCAGATGGCAGGAGGTGGAGGGGAATGGCATGTGACTAACAAAAGGGCCCCCATCCAGATTCCCCAGGCATTGACATTGGTGCTAATGTGCTGGCCACTGCCCAGAGGCCCTGGAGACAATAGTTTCAAGGTCAATGCCCCTCACACCTACCGGCTAACGTCATCCCTCAAGGTTCAGTCCCACAATGAGTTGCAGAGCATTCTGCTGCTTCTGGTAGTTTTTGCCCAAAGTGGCTGCCAGTGTAGCTTAGTGGATAAGGTGTTGGATTTGGACATGGGCGAGTAGGGGTCCAATCCTATGTTAGCCTTGTATTTAGCTGTCACAGTCTCTCTGCCTCATTTCCCCACATCTAAAATGGGAATAATTACAACCTACCTCACAGAGCTGTTTTCAGAGTGAATTAGATAAGAACTGTAAAGAAAGCGCTCTGGAAATCATTAGCAATAAAAATGATCTGTCTGCAAGTATCTGCTTCAATGCTGGTTTTGCCACGTGTTGCTGTAGACGCTTCAGAAGGAAATCCAGGGCCATCAGCCTCGTATCGATGACATTTCTGAGAGGAGCCAAAATATCATTACGGACAGTAGCCTTAATGCCGAAGCGCTTCAGCAGCGACTGGCCGATCTGCAGCAGCTGTGGCGCCTCCTCATCGAGGAGACGGAGAAACGCCACAAGCGCCTTGAGGAGTCTCACAAAGCACAGCAGTACTACTTCGACGCCGCAGAGGCTGAGGCCTGGATGAGCGAGCAGGAGCTCTACATGATGTCGGAAGAGAAAGCCAAGGTGAGGAGCTCTTCTGAGGGGGACATTGTTTATTATTATTGTACATTGTAACCAAGCCAAGTACACGCGCCTGAGACTTCGCATCCGCCTGAATGTTTGTTTGTCTTCTCCCCTGTCTCTCCCGCTGTCCCCTCTCCTGATTATATGTTCTGTACAGCGCCAGGTTGTTACTGGCGCTTTATAAATGTTTAATAATAATAATAATAATAATAATATTATTATACCCCACCCCTCCTGCCTCCAGCAGCTCAGGGCGGCTTACATCACAGTTAGCCAACCATAAAATACAATATTAAAACAATTTAAAATAATCCAGTAAAGCAATAAAAACAGGTAAACGTATGCATAAAATAAAAACACAAGATCCCACCACGCAAAACCACCCTTTATCCCCACCCCCAAAAAAAAAGCCTGGTGAGAGAGCCAGGTCTTGCACTGATGCTGGAATGCGAGGAGATTTGGGCTGAGGTGGACCCCCACCGGGAGTGAGTTCCACAGCGCTGAAGCAGAACCGAGAACAACCACTTGTCGGTACCGACCTGCTTTATAGTTTGGAACCTCCAGGAAGGGCGTCTCCCAACAACTACAGGAGCTGCTATGGGGCCCAGGAAGTGAGGCGGTCCTTCAGATAGCATGGGGCCAGGTCGTTTAGGGCTTTATAGGTCAAAACTAGCACCTTGAATCGGTCCCGGAAGACAATAGGCAACCAGTGCGGAGCCCGGAGCACCAGCGTGATGTGCTCCCAGCGGCCTGTCCCAGTAAGCAGGCGGGCCACCGCATTGTGGACTAGCTGCAGCCTCCAGACCATCACCGTGGGCAGCCCCACGTAGAGCGCATGACAGTAATCCAATCTCAAGATGACAAACGCATGAAGTTCAAAACAAGGGTGTCTAAGTCTAGGGCTAGTTCGAAACAGCTATTCCAATTTCACAGAAAAGCACCATGAAATTAGAATGGCAGCTGGAAATCCAAGTGGAATTCCGATTTGAAATAATTTTTCCGTCAGAATTTAGATTAATCGATTTGCCCACCATTTTGTTGTACGGCAGTGACCATTTTGCACGTGTGCAAAATGAAAAAGAAAATTTTGATCGGTCCAGTCGGAATTTCACCCAGTCCAAAATCCAGTCCAACGGCCCAGTTCCATCACTGGGTAAAATTCCAGTTCCAGCCAGGGGTGTACCTATCCTGGGGCCACCACACGCATGTGTGAAGTATGGTGATGTCAGGAGCGCTCAGGAAAGCGGCAGAGCTCCCCAATTTGCCAGGAGCCCTGGCCAGGCAATGAATCACTCGGGTCTGACACCTGCGCAGGGTTGAGCCTTCCCAGGCAAGTCAGGCTACCCCAATTTAACAGGCCGCAGATACAATAGGGATATAAATTTGAGATATTTATGCTGGTGTCCTCTGAGCAGCCCCTTCACAGCCCTTGTTTCTGCCTCTTGGCTTGCAGGCAGCCGTTAGTTGGCTAGTGAGAGGCCGATAGGGGCTATAGGGACATAAGAAGTGCCATATTACTTCCTATGTTACCTGCAGGGACAAAAACAGCAGCGTTTTCGTTTTGTGTGGAGGTCTTGCTCAAGGCAGGTATGCCCAGGCGTTGCCCCACAGAGGGCTTTGCTCCTGCAGGGACTAATGGCAGCCCCCTGCCTACGTGGTTGTACTTGAGAACCGTTCTTTTTAACCATGGGTTTAGCTGTTCCATTCATCCCACACGCAGGTTGAGCCCACTGTTAAGCACGGGGCGGAGGACTGACGAATTCTCTCTCGCTGTTGTAGGATGAACAGAGCGCCGTCTCCATGTTGAAAAAGCACCAGATTTTGGAACAGGCAGTAGAAGATTACGCTGAGACCGTGCATCAGCTTTCCAAGACCAGCAGGACTTTAGTTGCAGACAATCATCCCGAGAGGTTAGTGCTGATTTACAATGTTTGTTGCCCATTGCAGGCCGATCATTTCATAGATCAGAATGGGGAACCTCCGCTCTGTGGGCCTAATATGGTTTGTGGCTAGGATTTTATTTGCCTCTATTCCAATTCCTGAATCTGGCCTGTGGATCCAGTCCCTATTCTCAAGCACTGAAAGAATGAGCTATGGGGAAGGGAGCAGAAATAAGGGCATGCGCTCAAGGAGAGGGGAGGGATCCAAGATTGGAACCCTCCCAATCCTGAACACATTCCTTATGGACCCCCATCTTTGATGTGCCCATGGAGCTTGTGGTCCTTTTCAAAGTGGCCACCAGGAGGGACGGGTTTGCCCACCCTTGCTACAGATCATCAGTAAATAGAAAAAGAGAAGGTGCAAGGCAAAGCGACTCACAAGAGCATATATAGTAGGCCCCAGTCTTCACACCACTTACTCCAAAGCCTTTTTGCAGCGCTGATGGGCTAAGTTCTTTCTGAGCTAGTACAGTAGCAGAGAGACGGCCAAGTGGTGTGTGCAACTGGCAGGAAATAAAAGTAAGAGGCATCTCAGGCAGAAATGACACTACTTTCCTTTGGAAATGTTGAACTTCAAGATGGAAGAAAGCTGTTGGTGCGTTTGAGTGTCCCTGGAGCAGTGACATTCAACATTCTGATGGCCCCAGCCAAGCTCAAGTTCTTCCTCTGGGTCAGGGACAAGTCAGTGGCGTTCTCTTTAATTTAGTTAGTTTATTTTCTCACCACTAGTGGGTATGTTGTGTGTAGGAGCCCTCCGCTGGTGTTAAACAGCATCGCTCTCTGTAAGACAGCTGGCTGGTATTCAGTCAGTGTCGGACCCACTGAAATCAGTGGGAAAGATCCCCTACTGCCGTTGCTTCATATAAGCACTGTGACTTAGCCACTTCGGTACATTGGGCATATGGAACAAAAAGGAGTGAGGTGGCTGTTTTTCATCTGACCAACTTTTAGAGGCCTGCAACCAATCCGAGCCAGTGGAACCCAACTGATGCCATTAATCCCAGACTGGCTTGGGCAAAATCACTGCTCAAACTACTTGGGCTAGGCCGGCCTCCTTAGCTGCGGGAAGATCTGCCCCCTTCAAAGTGCTGTGACATCACTGCACTCCATAAGGAGTGCAGCCTTATGGGAATGCAGCTATTTGTCCCCAGCCCTGATGTTCCCACCTGATTTACACCCTTGGAACATCTGGTCCATAGTGTAAACGGGCCAAATATCGGAGATGTATTTCCTGTGGAAGTTCTCTCCGATAACTTTTTCCTGTCTTGAGTTTTTGTGGTATGAAATAGGAATGGCTCAGGTCTCTTGATATGTTCTGTTCCTTCTAGTGAACGCATCAGCATGCGCCAGTCCAAGGTGGACAAACTCTATGCAGGCCTCAAGGACCTAGCGGAGGAGAGGAGGGGCAAGCTGGACGAGAGACACAGGTTGTTCCAGCTTAACCGTGAGGTGGATGACTTGGAGCAGTGGATCGCTGAGAGAGAGGTGGTGGCAGGCTCCCATGAGCTAGGACAGGATTATGAGCATGTGACAGTAAGTTGTTTACCGTGGGGGAGTAGCTGGGGACTGTAAACAAGAATGCATTTTGGTTATTGAGGAGATCAGTTTGGCAGGTCATTTATGTGTTGATTTGCTGTGGTATTCCTAAATAAATTCCCTCAGATTCCTGTGTATTCTGGGTGAAACAAATACCTGAACAATGGAGCATACGCATTTAATTTATCCTAACTGAACTAATAATGGCAAAACAGCTAACAGCGGATACATGTTTCCATTCCATCCGATAGCCTTGTTTGTTATTTTAGGTTGGGTGGGGGTGGGGGGCTATCTTTTTTGTTCTGTACAAAATAGCCAAAATGGACAAATAATCAAACCAGATTATTTGTCCATTTTGGCTATTTTGTTAATATTGGCGCTGTTGAGATATGTGCGATCACCAAAAATGATGAAACCCAAAATGACCAAAAAACGTAAGCAAAATAACCAATATAGAATTCCTGAAAATACAGACCTGCGAGTACCCATTTTGGTCAGAGGTATTTATATAGACATTCAGAAGGTTATCCAAAAATACAACTAATACCCATGAATAATGAATCTACCCAGTTCAGCTCTACTGCACGTGGATTACAGTGTAGCATTTAGCGGTCGAACACTTTTGGCAGGAATACAGGAACTGTCCTTCATCAGACCTTTCGGTCATCTAGTTCAGTGTCCTTTCTCCAACAGTGTCCAACCCCCACTGGTCCAGAAGAGGCGTAAGGCTCTCACAGTCAGCAAATGGGGACAGTGTGCTCCCATGGAGGTCTTATCCTAATTCCTAATAGCTAGACGCTGGCTTCAGCCCAGACGCAGGAAGCTTTACATCAGTGGTTCTCAAATTCTTTGCATGTGTGGGCCCAATTTGAGTCTTAAACATAGTCCTGTGATCCCAGAGAGCAAAGAAGATGCGTCAAGTATATTTGTTGCTCTAGCCCACAATTTGGGATCCATTGCATTATATCTCTTCCAAAATGTGGTAGGATCCTCTCTAATCTAATCTTTGAGTCTCACTAGTGATCAACTGCATTTTTATTTCTGTAGTCAAGCACCACCGATCGCAACTGTATTGAATTGCTAATTCCATTTGATAGTCTTAATCCAGACCTTACTGATTTCCCATTTCAGATGTTGCAAGAGCGATTCCGTGAATTTGCCCGAGACACTGGAAACATTGGCCAAGAGCGTGTGGACACTGTTAACCACATGGCAGATGAGCTCATCAATTCTGGACATTCTGACGCTGCCACAATTGCAGAATGGAAGGACGGTCTGAATGAGGCATGGGCTGACCTCCTGGAACTCATTGACACAAGAACGCAGATCCTTGCAGCCTCTTATGAACTGCACAAATTTTACCACGATGCCAAGGAGATCTTTGGACGTATCCAGGATAAACACAAGAAACTGCCCGAGGAGCTTGGAAGAGACCAAAACACAGTGGAAACCTTGCAGAGAATGCACACAACGTTTGAACACGACATCCAGGCCTTAGGCACCCAGGTGAGTATTAAGCAGATGTGGCCATGGACGGTGTAGGGCAGAAGTGGGGAATTCAAACCCGGAGACTAAATGCAGCCCTTGGCTAGTTTTAATTTGGCTCCTGGATCTAGTTCCAGGCTCTGGCCCCCATATCCAGTTCCTGCTCCCAAACATGGAAAGACTGGGCTCAGGGCAAGGCCACAGAGATGAGGGTGTGCACACTAGCATAGCAGATGGATTTGTGGCAGAGATCCATGATCTGGACCCCTCCTCTTCCTGAACATGCCCGTTAAGCACCCCTGCCCCCAACTTTTGTATGGCCCTCAGAGCTTGTACTAATTTTGAAAGTGGCCCCTGGGAAGGAAGAGGGTCCCTGCCTCTGCCTTAGACTCTCAAGATTTAAAAAATAATATAACATAATCTCATATATCCAGATCATTCTTTATTCCAGATGTGCTTTATTACCTTTCTGTACCCAGACCTCTCTCTGACCTGAACAAAAGGCAACCCTGCTGAGGTGTCTGGATGCAAGGAGTTCTACTGCAATAAAATTTGGGTTCCTTTCCTTCTGGTGTCTGAACCTTTTGGGATGCGCTCTCTTTGTTTTCCAGCACTTCTCTGCCTTGTACCAAACACCTGATTTTGCACTCTCTCTGTGCACTAGTTTATAGAGAGATTCCTACAAGGCTCCATGGGGCCTTTCTTTTCCTGATTTTTCTGTCCTCATTTCTTCATTGGGCCTTACTTCTGTTTTACTCCTGAGGCGTTCACATGAACAGAGCGTAAAACCAAAGTTATTCAGGAGTGGGTGGAGAATTCTGTATTTCTGCAAAATCAGGAGACCTGCTCCCCTTTGGTTTGTATTTTGAAGTAACTCCATGTGAACACTTACCAGTGTGATAGTAATGAGTGACCTTGATTCAGTGCTGGTTATGTCTCAGCTGGGTGGGAATTGACATGGTGCTACTTCACTTTACACTGTTCATCTGAACTCTACCAAGGGAGTGTAATTACTTTAGATTTAGTTACTTTGAAATATTTACTTTGGTTTACCATCTCGGTAAAAGGAGGGGAGCTGCTCTTTTCTTTGTACCCCAAGATCAGAAGCCAGAAGGGGAGAATGGGTTCCTATTCCCCCAGGAGTGAGTGAGTGGAAGGCAATGATTTTATGCAAATCCACAGTTTGGCTCCCAAAGTGATGTCATTCCTTTAATCTGGCCCCCCAGGAAAACCACTAGTTGAATAAAACTCTGCTGTAGGTGGTGGTTGTTGAAAGTCAGGCATGAGCTGAGATCTGCTCCCTTGGCTATTTACCACACTAGGTAAGGCAGCTCCAAGAGGATGCCGCACGCCTTCAGGCTGCCTACGCCGGAGACAAAGCTGACGACATCCAGAAACGTGAGAACGAAGTCCTGGAAGCGTGGAAGGCCTTACTGGATGCCTGCGAAGGCCGCAGGGTCCGGCTGGTAGATACAGGCGATAAATTCCGTTTCTTCAGCATGGTGCGTGACCTTATGCTTTGGATGGAAGATGTCATCCGGCAGATTGAAGCCCAAGAGAAGCCAAGGTAATGTGTGAACCTCTGCTGCGTAATTCATGATAAGATTGCTGCTATCAACAAAGAATAAGACAACCTATTTAATATAGTCTATAGCGGAGGGGCTTCCTGTGATCTGGGCTTTACAGCACTCCAGGGGGAAGTGTTGGGGAAGAAGCAAGGCCCAGCGCAGGCATTATGTTGGATACCCTAGCTGCTAGAGGGGACCCCATCACCAGCTTCCTGCTTTTTTAAGATGAGCCACCCAGTCTGGGGTTGGGGGCTGCCACAGGGTGACATTAAAGAGCACACTTTGGCAATGCCCTTCGGCAGTGACTGAGGTTGGATATGCTAAGGTAGCCAGGACTAGGGTTTTTCTGCTGCTCCTAGTGAGAGCGGGGATAGGGGCAGGACAGGGAGTACTTCCGGGGTGAGATGGTGGAGTGTTTTTGGGGGTGGGGATAGTCTGTGTGTGAGAGATGCAGAGAAAATGGAGGGGGGGGAGAGGGGCACAGGTGAGATCCTATTGTAGTGGGTCCTAGTTTATCTGCATTGTTCTATTTCCTGATTTATTGTAAGCTGTCCCGAGTTCCCTGGGGAAACAGTGGCATATGTCAATAATGATAATAATTAATAAATGTATGTATATCAGCTGGGAATGGATTGTTTCTTGCTTGTTCCTTGGTGTTGCTTTTAAAACCTTCTGCAAACTATAAACTCTTTGGGAATGTTGCCTTAGGGGTAAGAGTCTCTGAGGCTTGTAACCCAAACTTTATGTACCCAATGGTGGGTTCTAAATTAGGAGTTACCGCTCAGGAAAAGGACCCTGGAGTCAATGTGGAAAATACATTGAAATCCTCAGCTCAATGTGCGGCTATGGTCAAAAAAGCAAACAGAATGTTAGGAATTGTTCATAAAGGAATAGAGAATAAAACTGAAAGTATTGTAATGCCTCTGTACAAGTCTATGATATGACCACACCCTTCCGGAATATTGTGCGTAGTTCTGGTTGCCCCATCTCAAAAAAGACACAGTAGAACTAGAAAAGGTGCAGAGAAGGGCTACAAAGATGATCCAAGGTACGGAATGACTCCCGTGTGAAGAGGGGCTCTTCAGCGTAGAGAAAAGATGACTGAGAGGGAATATGAGTGAAGTTGATGAAGCCATGAGTGGCGTGAACACATAACTAGGGAGCGGTTATTTCCCCTCTCTAACAGCACTAGAACAAGGGGACGCTCCATGAAATTAACTGGCAGCAGATTTAAATCAAGAGAGAGGATTTTTTTTCACTCAGCACACAATTAACTTACGGAATTTACTGCCAGAGGAAGTGGTCACAGCTAGTAGTGTCGCTAGTTTTTAAAAAGGATTGGATAAATTCTTGGAGAATAGGTCCATTCATCAGTATTAAACAAGTACGTTTGTGGGATGCAACTTCTTACTGTTGGAGGCTGGAACAACAGGGAATGGATTGCCCATTATGGGGACTTCTCCCAAGAGACAGAGATTGGCCACTGCCAGAATCCGGCTGTTCGGCTTTATGGACCGTTGGTCTGACCCAGTACGGCACTTCTTATGTTCTTATGTTTGTCATTTTTTTAGGGACGTTTCCTCTGTCGAATTACTAATGAACAATCATCAGGGGATCAAGGCAGAAATTGACGCCCGTAACGACAGTTTTACGACCTGCATCGAGCTGGGCAAATCCCTCCTGGCAAGGAAGCACTACGCATCAGAGGAGGTACTGTGCTTTCTGGCTGCCCCAGCACTGCAGCCCAGCTGAGCCAGGGACTTGACTTCAGTCGGAGAAGGCTTGCATTGTGCAGTCTCACAGCTAATGAGGTGTTCCTTTATAATGACGTGCATTCCTTTGGGGTCTGTTGCACTTGCTTCTGCGAAATTACTGTCCTGTTCCTAATCTGTGCT
The DNA here is from genome assembly GCA_003113815.1 of Sphenodon punctatus. Taxonomy (NCBI): domain Eukaryota; kingdom Metazoa; phylum Chordata; class Lepidosauria; order Sphenodontia; family Sphenodontidae; genus Sphenodon; species Sphenodon punctatus. The sequence continues at coordinate 1,566,781 of QEPC01010496.1, forward strand.
CAGTTCAAGGGCAGCAGTTTTGCAGAGGAGTCCAGATATAGCGTCCCCATAGTCAGTGCCTTTTGGTGCATGGGACATACACATGACATTCTCTGTTCTGAGGCTCTGGAAGGATAAAACCAGCTGAAAGGATGACCCCTGTTGAATGGCAGGGGGAGATAACGTGGGTATTTGGCAGCCTGAGACAGCGCATCAAGGCCATTAGTGCCCAGGATATTACAAAGCCTGTCTGAGGAAGGAACAGGAGGAATTTCTGCTTCATTGAAATGGAACAGTCTTTAGTTTGGAGAGTGGTGGGATATTCAGGGGAAATGGGTCCAGTTCTGAAGGGATACAGTCTCTGACTCTGCTACCTACCAGCCTGCAATTGACTTCCTCTTAGAGCTAGTTGTTTTCATTTTTTTTTTTTTAAATAGCTGCTGCTTCTTTGTTACTTTTTTCTTCTGTGTCAAACAAAATCAGATGCAGTGAAGATATCTGATTTGACCCCAAAAAATGAATTTTTAGGATTTTTTCCTCCTTATTTTGGGGAGATTTGGCAACTTGAAACTAAGAATGTCAGTTTTCTGCAACCAATATATCAAAACTGACATTTTTGGTAAATGAAAATGTATGTTTTTGGATAACTGAAAATAAGCCCACTGGAGCAGGGACCTCTCTCTTATTAATGAGTGCACAGCACCAGGTGCATTGCTTGTGCTATATAAATAATAAATGAAGAATATTTCTAGTTTACATAAGAACACAGTGAGTGTCATACTGGGTCCGATCAGTGGTCCATCCAGCCCAGCATCCTGTCTCTGACGTCATCATCTTTGGTTGCTTCTAAAACTTCAAGATGAAAATATTAGTTCCATGTTCCAAAATTTTCTTTAACAGCATCCCCCCCATCAGTTTGGGCTAGTCCAGTTTCTTCTCTTATTTTGGTCTCTTGACAATGTAACTAAACATGCCCACAAGTAGAAGACTAGGTTCTCCACCCTCATTTCCTCACTGATAGTTCAAAATGGAAAATTCAAAATTTAATCCTTGTTGTTTTGGCGGTTTGTTTGTTTTTTTCCCTCCAAAATAAAATCTGCTGTATTTACTGCCCTCTCTGGAAACTGATAGTGTCTTTCAGTTTTACAGATAAACCCCAGAGCCATTCATGGCTCATCTAAAACCCATGGCCCCCTCCTGAAATTGCTTACTTACGAGTTAGACCCGTTGACTTCAATGAACAGTGCTTCCTGTCTCCGATGGAGGTGGCTTCAGAGTTGCAGCCCATGCTGGGCTTACATTGGGCTGGCATGTCCCCAGTAGGGCCAACACCCCAAGAATCTGTCTTAAAAATCATTGTTCCCCTCCCCCTCCCAATAGTTTCCTTCTGGTTTCTGAGCCATCAGGGTAAACTCAGGTCTCATTTTCAAGCTTTTCTTTGCAAATAGGAGATCTAGAAACTTGCAGATTTTTTTCCCTATCAGTATTGGGGGGGGGGGGCAGTTCAGTTTTGTTTTGCTTTGTTTTTTAAATTACTAAAACAAAGCCCCCTTCATTTTAATAATTAAAATACAACAACGAACAACAAAGGTAATGAAAATAGACAAAAATGAAGGGAAAAAACATCCATTTTCATTATTAAAAAATCCCGGCACATGTGAAAAATGCTGCACATGGGTGTCCCCTTTTCCAGAATTGCGCCAGAAGCATCAGCACCCATTTTGGGAAAGGATGCTCATCTGCGGAATAGCCACCGGGGCCATTTTGTACATGGGCCGTGATTTTCTATGGTTTTACTTTTTATTTTTTTTAAACTGCATGTGAAAAATGATCACCAGGGATGCCGGAGCCATTTTGAAAAAGGGGGTTGCACCTACGCAGAATGGTCACATGGGCCATTTCGTGCCTGCACAATTTTAAAAAAATAATAATAATATTGAACAAAAAAAAAAACCAAAGACAAAAGGTTTTGTTTACCAAAAACCCCCAAACACAGAGGTTTTTGTAGCGCGAAAAGGAATGGTGTGCCAGCTGCTCACCCCGAGAATCGCGTGGCTCCAGGAGCTGGGATCTTTAAGCAGAGCCAGCAAACAGTGCCCCAAAGCTCAGCCTGCCAGACAGAGCGTAACAGGATTCACTGACTTTCTCCTCTTTGTTTGAATCCAGATCAAGGAAAAGCTATTGCAGTTGACGGAGAAGAGAAAAGAAATGATCGACAAATGGGAAGACAGATGGGAATGGCTGAGACTGAGTAAGGATGCGGTTTCTCTTCTCTGTAGTAGCTTGTCGAGTGATTACAGCAGGGACCTCCAGTTCTGGGTACCTTGCAGGACGCCTAAAAGGAGGTTGTGCTGCTAGATGCCAAAGGGGAGAGTCAGTGAAAATAGTTACTTTGATTGGTTCCCTGCAAAGGTTGCACTAACAAACAAAAGAAGGCCATGAAAGGGGCAGCCCAATGGTTACTACATGCCTGTGTCATCTGACATAACAGCAGGGGCGTAACTAAGAGTGGGACTTGGGCAGCCTGCGCCCCCACTCCCACATTCAAGGTCAGTGCCCCCTTCCCCTCCTCCCCGCATTCACTTTTCTGCTCCTGTTGGCTACTGCCCTTCTCCCAGTTGTGCGCCCTCCCCCTCCCAAACCAAAGGAAAGTGCCCCTCCATTTGAGAGACGTTGGCTACGCCACTACATACCTGGGTTATGTGTTTGGGGACTGTAGTGGATACTAGACTCTCTACATCTTGAAGCTCAAAATACTGTAACGTGCTAAAACAAATCTGCCATGTATGGAATAGAGCCCTAGCCAGCAGCTATTTGTCTTGCTTTTAAAAGACTTGATTGCTCTGATAACTTGTAGCAGTGGTTCAGATGCTATCTTTTATTGGACCAACTTCTGTTGGGGAGAGTAGACAAGGTTAGGGGCCACACAGAGCCCTTCCTCAGGCATGTAACAAGTCAGAACTACCTAGACTGAACAAAGCCCCCTCTTAAGACAGCTTAAGTCACTGTCTCTTCATACGCATCTGTCCTGCATTTGCTCAGTCTTTGTAGTTCTACTTGTATGCCCGAGGAAGGAAACCTCGCATGCTCTCACCAGCAGAAGTTGGTCCAGAAAACAAGAGCATTATCTCTGGGACCAATACAGCAACCACAACCCCTCTCTCTTGTAGCAAAGACATGGGTATAGCCTAGTTATATTGCTATTTGAGTTTTTTTATTATCATTATTATTATTATTAGCAAGCATTTATATAGCACCAACAATGTACCTGGTGCTTTACAAAGTAATGGAATAGACATGGTCTGTGCCCTAGGGCTTACAATCTGAGAGACAGAGGAAGGGGTAGGGGGAGATGAAGGAATGGGAACAGAGGGAGAGACAAAGTGTAACATTCACGAAGGTGCGAGGTCCCAGGTGCACGTGCTTGGCTACATCGAGAACGATAGCTGGCTGGTCCATGTGGTGAGGATATGAGTACACAGACCTCGGGTAACAGATTGTACTGGATGGAGGGTATCAGCAGGAGTTAGGTGAGGGGAGCGAGGAGTTGGGGAGGGCAGAGCAGAAGAGGTGGGTCATGAGGCGGAATTTGAAGGTACAAAGGGAGGGGGCGAAGCGGATGTGGGCAGGGAGGGAATTCAGACATGGGGGGCAGCTACGGAGAAGGGAAGAAGGTAGTTAGGGGAGCAGGGGGGGCATGGGAGGGCGAGAGAGGGGCCAGAGGAGGAGCGGAGTTCACGGACTGGAGCACAGAGGGAAATTGGTGCAGAGAGGTAGAGGGGAACATGGTTGTGAAGAGCTTTATATAGGTGAAGACTAGGCACTTGTGCAGGATTTGTTCGGAAAAGGAGGAGCCAGTGAAATGAAGAGAGATGGGACTGCACTTGGTCGACAGAGAGAAAAGGGCAAATCTTAGCAATGTTATGGAGGGATAAGCGACAGGATTTGGCAACAGAGTTGATGTAGGGTTTAAAAGAAAGAGGTAAGTCAAAGATGAAGCCTAAGCTACAGGCTTGGGGGATGGGAAGGATGGTGACCCCATCGATAAGGAGCGACAGGGAGGAGGGAGAGGAAGGATGAGGGGCGGGGAGATAAGGAGTTCAGTTTTAGCCATGTAGAGTTTGAGTTGATGTTGAGACGTCCGGGTAGAGATATCAGAGAGGCAGCTGGTGAGGCGAGCTTGAATATATGGAGAGAGAGGGAGGGAGTAGAGAGAGAGAGAGAGAGAGAGGGAGAGAGAGTTGTGTAGGAACAGGGTGTAGATAGAGGAGAGGACCAAGGACAGAGCCTCGGGGAACAGCAACCGAGAGAGGAAGGGAGGAGGAGGTGGAGTTGGCATAGGACACATTGAAGGAGTGATGAGAGAGGTAGGAGGAGAACTAGTCAAGGATGGAGCCACAGAAGCCAAGGGGGTGAAGTGAGTCCAGGAAGAGTGAGTGGTCAGCAGTATCGAAGGCAGCAGAGAGGTCAAGGAGGACAAGAATGGAGTAGAGGCGATTAGATTTCGCCACAAGAAGATCGTTGGTGATCTTAGCAAGAGCAGTTTCGGTAGAGTGAAAGGGGCGGAAGCCAGATTGGAGGGGGTCAAGGGAGGAGTTGGCTGAGAGGAAGTCGAGGCAGTGGGAGTAGACAACGCATTCAAGAAGCTTGGAAGCAAAAGGAAGGAGTGAGACAGGATGGTAGCTAGAAGGGTCAGAGAGGTCAAGAGTGGGATTTTTGAGGAGAGAAGAGACAGTGGCGTGCTTGAAGGCGGAGGGGTGCCAGTAGAGAGGGAGAGGTTGATGATGTGCAGGAGGGAAGGGGCGACAGTGGAAGCAATGGAGATCAGGAGGGGATGGGGGCAAGGGGGCAAGTGGAAGGGTTGGAGGAGGGACAGCAGGTAGGAGATTTCCTCAAGGGAGGTGGGAGGAAAGGAGAGAAGGAGGGGGAGGAAGTAGGAAGAGGAGAGGAGTGGGAAGCGATGTCAAGGTTGATCTTGTCTATCTTGGAGGTGAAGAAGGAAGTAAGATCCTGAGCAGAAAGGGAAGAGGCAGGAGGAGGATGACGGGAGGGTGGGGCTTGAGGAGGGAGTCAAAGGTGGAGAACAGGGGGCAAGGGTCCCGAGAACAGGACTTAATGTGGGAGGCATAGTAATGCTGTCTAGTGAGAGAGATGGCAGAAGTAAGGGAGGAGAGAGAGAATTTGAAGTGAAGGAAGTCAGCATGAGAGTGGGGTTTGTGCCAGAGGTGTTCAGCAGCATAGGTGCAGGAGCGGAGGTGGTGGATACTGGGGGTGAGCCAAGGACGGGGGTTTTGGGAGCAGGCGGGGTGGGAGGAGAGGGGGCAAAGGGAGTCATGGGTGGAGGAAAGAAAGGCATTGAAAGTCGAGACGGCAGTCAGGGGAGGAGGAAGAGAAGACTGAGGGGAGAAGTGGGGAGAGAGAGGAGACAAAGTCCAGGGGGTTAATGGCCTGCAGGTCACGGAAGGGGTGTGGAGACAGGGGAGAGGGGACAGTTGGAGACATTGAGAGAGGCAAGGAAATGGTCAGAGATGAGATGAGGATCGGAGAGATAAAAGACGGAGCAGTTCCTATAGAAGACGAGGTCAAGAGAATGACCATTAGCATGAGTGGGGGAGTTGGTCCAGAGGTGGAGGTTGTAGGAGGAGGCTAGTAAGAGGAAGCGAGAGATGGAGGGCTGGGAAGGGACATCAACAAGAACAGGAAAGGGGGGGGTATCATCGGAGAGGAAGAAAGTGAGCCAGGACTCAAATTCAGAGAGAAAGGGAGAGAGCCAGGGGACGGTAGATGACAGCAAGATGGAGATGGAGGGGGGAGTAGAAGTGCACAGAATGAGCCTCAAAGGAAGGGAAGGAGAGAGAAGGAGGAGGAGAAAGCGGTTGGAATTGACAGGAATTAATGAGGAGGAGGCCCACGCCACCACCCCGACCTTCAGGGCGGGGTGGAGCGAAAAGGAGAGACTCACCCCCACAGGAGAGGGTGACAGAGGGGGAGATCCAAGTTTCAGTAAGGGCAAGAAGCTGGAGGGAGTGAAAGAGGAAGAGATCACGGATGTAGGGGGCTTTATTGGCAGAGTAGCGACAGTTCCAAAGGGAGCAGGAGAATGGGAGCTGATCAGGGGGAAGGCAGGGAATGGGGAGAAGATTGGAAGAAAGGGGACTGTAGGACAGGCGAGAGATGGGGGAGGAGCAGGGGGGAAGGTATCCAAGGGGGAGGAGGAAGTGTGAGGAGGTTGGAGAGAAGTGATGGACTGGGGGGAGGAAGGAGCAGAGGGGAAAGAAGTAGAGGGAGGAAGAGGTGGGAGAGGGAAGGCGAGAGATTAGGACAGGCGTGATGGTGGGGAGGATAGGAGAGAGGAAACCCAGGGGGAGGGTCGTGGAGGAGAGACCGAGGAGAACGAGGTGGAGAGTGACTAGCCTACTGGCCACCAAGGAGCCACCATGTGGTCACCAGATGGCTGAAGTACCCTTAGGCTTACCCTTAGCTGGTTTTTCTGGAGTATCCTGGTCCAGAGTGATCTTATGGCACGTGACTTCTGGCCCGCTGGTCGGTGTAACTCGGGCGGCAGAAAGGCCAAGCCCTAGGAGGGACCTCAGGAGTTCACATGCCACCAACAGCTCATGTAACCCTTATGTAAGGGTTGGGAGCTGTGAATTGGGGATTGTTATTGAATTTATGATGATGTATTATGTATTATTGTATTGTATTTGCTTGTTGTAAGCCGCCTCGAGTTATCTGTTAAATTGGATTGGATTGAGGGGGAACAGCTCACCTACAAATGCTAGTCAAATGGGACATTCTGGAGCCAGAGAACATCTTTAAATTGATTGCAATGGGCCTAAATCAAATCACTAGATAGCAACTAAAAGTGTTTAATTTTTCAGCCTTTTGACTCTCAAAATAGTCACCTGCCGAATAAGCTGAAATTATATATAATATTTTAAGCACTATATAGGAAACCGCATGGCATTACTTTTCCACATGATACTCAATTAACCTGTGGAACTCCATGTCAGGGGATATTGTGACAGGCTACAATTTTAACTGGTGCTGGTGATTGACGTTCATGGAGGATAGGGCCACCAATGGCTCTTAGCTAAGAGAGGATGGATCCCTCCAAATATACTTTGATTTTTGTATTTGCTGAGGAGTGGTTGATGTTATCAAGCGCTGAATGCCACCTGTTTGTTCTTGCTCAGTTTTGGAGGTGCATCAGTTTTCAAGGGACGCTAGCGTTGCTGAGGCCTGGCTCCTGGGGCAGGAGCCATACCTCTCAAGCCGTGAGATAGGTCAAAGCGTAGACGAAGTGGAGAAGTTAATCAAGAGGCATGAAGCATTTGAAAAATCTGCAGCGACATGGGATGAGAGATTCTCAGCCCTGGAACGATTGACCACAGTGAGTATTTTCCAAATCCAGAAAAGGCTCTAGGTCTCTTTCTTCATGGTTAACACAAATAGATTTACTCCCAGTTAGTTAAGGCAAGTTGGCCCTGTTGCTAATTGCAACGAAAAATACTCCCATCTGTGAATGGCAAAATGTTCTCTGGGTGTCCCCACCCTCCCCTGCCCCAGGAGAGATCCCGAGGGAATGGGCAGACGTTGCAATGCAGGGGAAGGGCGTCTGAGCAAGAGGACTCTTGGGGACTCTTGTTGATGGCAGCCTCTCTGCACTGCACTACGGCTGTAAGAGTAATCCCGTCGACTTTGGTGGGACGACTCCGCAGCAAGAATGAACTTTTATTCACGTTTTTATCCTGCCCTTTCCTTAAGGCTCAGGGCAGGTTACAAAATACAAAAATACATTTACAGATACATAATTATTATTTAGTTATTGAAATTCTATGCCATCCTTCCCATATGGCTCAGGGCAGCTCATAAATAAATACAATAAAATACAAATAAAATCCTCTAGCCCCCAATTCAAGGTACTGGTTTTAACCTATAAAGCCCTCAATGGCTTGGGCCCCAGGCATCCGAAATGTCCAGTCGTGGCCTCTTGAGGACGGCCGAGGGCACCCTCTTGCAAGTGCCAGCTGCCCGTGAAGTTGTTCCGAGGGCACATGGGACGTTCTCGGTGGCTGCCCCACAGTTATGAAACCCCCCTTGGAGGTCCGCCTAAACCCCAAGCCTGTTTGTCTTCCAGAGGAGATGCAAGACCTTTTTGTTTGGCCAGACATTTGACAGGCAGGGATAGGGTTGAGTGGGTAGAAGGGTTTGAGGAGAGCGATTGACAGGGTGGGGTGATGTTGGGGTTTAAGGGGATTTTAATGTATTTTATATTTTTAATGTTATCTGCACTGAGTCTGCAGAGAAGGGTGGAGTAAAAATGTAATTAATAAATAAACAAGTACGTTAAATACATTAAAATACAAAAATAAAATCAAGCAAGCACCCTCCCCTCCCCCCCAAGCACAATTCTCCAGACCTACCCCTGCCTGCCAAATGCCTGGCCAAGCCAAAAGGTTTCCCATTGCTTCCAGAAGATGAGACGGCTCTGGTGTAGACAGCTCTCCAAGGGAAGGGAGTTCCATAGCAGTAGGGCAGCCACCGACAACACTTCTCTCTGCTGCCTGCTCTTGGTGTGGAAACTTGGCAGGCAAGTGGCACTTGCAAGAGGGTGCTCCCAGCTGACCTCAAAGGCCATAAAGGGGACCAAGTGGTCTTCCAGATACTTGGGGCCCAGACCACTTAGGACTTTATAGGTTAAAACCAGCAGCTTGAATTGTGCCCCCCAAAGCTATTGGACTCTGGAGCACTGGTATAATAGGCAACCCATGACCCACCCCCAATTGTGGTGGGGGTGGGTCACTGGTCACATATTATCACTGGTCACATTCTGCACCATCTGGAGCTTCCAAACAGTCATCAACGGAAGTGCGCAGATGGTGGCCAAAGTGATTTGGATCCACAGGATCAAATCATTAAGGATTTGATCATTAAAAGCCATTGGATCCTTCGTACAAGGTTCAACGAGCTTTAGGTCAGACTCTGAAGAGTCCAAATTAGAGCTGGCTGGTGCATTATGGGAGATGTAGTTCCAACCCCCTTCTCCATTAGGGACTTTGCTCCCCTGGGAGCTGCATCTCTGTGTCTGAGCTTGTGCATAGGAAACAGCAGTTCTTGGTCTTACCCTGCTTGCTGCTTTCACGCAGACTTCATTGTGGTATCTCATGTTCATAGTGACTTGCAGGATCATACCCTTTAGTTTTATTAGAATTAAAATGGCGTTATTGCCTGGTCTTAAGAATGCCTCTTGGTAACGGGGGAAGTCCGAGTCTCTAACCCGCACTCCATATTCTTTCTCCTCAGTTGGAATTATTGGAAGTACGTAGACAGCAAGAGGAAGAAGAGAGAAAGAGGCAGCCTCCTTCTCCGGAGCCGAGCCCCAAAGTTGCAGAGGACGGGGAGTCACAACAGCAATGGTAAGCACCGGCTGGAGGGAATTAAAGTGTAAATGCCTTCTGCCACTCCCCGCAGTGGGGTAACGTTTCCTTGTTCAGACAGAACTGTTCGGAAGAAATGACTCTGAACGTTGCATTTCAAATTCTAGATGGGATGCTCTAATAGCCAGCATGGAGGCTCGCTGCCTCCCGAGTTCAGGCAGAATGAGCTCATTAAATCATCCCAGCGCCAAGTGCTTCGCCCCTGCATGAAGCTATAACCATTGCTGCGTGGCAGCTCAGTCTGGAGAGGGCGAGGGGGGTGGGCATACTTCCCGCAGAAGCTTATGCTGAATTTCTCTCCTCTGGGTGTTTGAGAGAGCAATCAAGATGAACCCTGGCAGAACCAGCTTTACCCCATAGGCCAAGTCGACAGTCGCCTAGAGTGGCAGGTTTAGGGGTGACCACAGTCTGCAGCTGACTTGAAAGAAGAGCTGACCAGCTGCGTTTGCTGATGACGTTAGGTGGTGCGGTTGCATGTAGGAAGAACGGAGGCCTGTTTGTGCCTGTAGTAGGTTTGGGGGTGGGGGGAGTTGTGGGAGGGAGGCAACTCTGCTCTGGAGGCTGAGGACTGGGAAGGGGTGTTTGGGCCCAGAGTTGGTCTTGGACAAGTCCCTCTCTCTCTGCAATCCTGTAAGGAATAATAAGAACCTGCTTTGCAGGGTGGTTGTGAGTAGGCAAGGTTTGTAAAGCACTTGGAACATCGATATCTGTTAACAAGTGATTGATCATAATAGTGTTTCTTCTCCCAACAGGGACGGGACAAAAGGAGAGCAGGTTTCCCACAACGGTTTGCCTTCAGACCAGGAATCTCCACGGGTTAGTTACCGCTCCCAAACCTACCAAAACTACAAAAACTTTAGTAGCAGATGGACAGCCAATGACCAGCCCCGATCTGGACCATGATGAAACACCAGATCAATTGCAGACAAAGCACTTTGTGTTCAAGTATTATTTTTGGTTTAATCTTTTGCCTTCAGAGTCCCCAGCTGCTTCTCTCTTCTCCCATCCCGACGACTTTCACTTGACAAGTCTCTCCCTTGGGTACATGTTTGCCTGACGCTAATCCTGGTTTGTTTAAATCTCTCACTGGCACTTGGTTGCCTTAAAAATGACACGTTGGTTTCACATTATTTATTGTGGGCTTTTTGTTTTGTTAATGGCATTAAGATTTTTTTGCAGCTAAGCCATCCTTTATGTGAGTAATTGCACTGTAATGAGATTACATCATAACGAAGATGAATCTGACAGGTATGATGCTGCCAGCCATGCTACTAGGTTTCAGCTTGGCAATATTAGCCACTCAGCTACGTTAGCAAGAGAGAGTTATTTGCAACAATATGTGCAACAGAGTGGGGCATGGGGGTGGGAGGAATTAGGCCTACCCCTCATGAAAGCCTAAAGGTTAGTTGTTTAACATTCCATGCGGAGTGAACTAATTAACTGGAGGATAAAAATAAATGTAGGATGATACCAAATTAGTAACTGGATTGATCTTTGGTATTTAATTCTAATGTTCTTATTGCATAGCTGCTTATGGGTCACTTGTCTCCCCCTTCACCACATTAACTCCACTAGTTTAACTGGAATTACCCTGGATTTGCAGCAGGGTAATTGAGAGTAGATTTGACCCCTTCAGAGCAGAGTGTTAATGCTTTTTGTTAAAGGATCAAAGAAGGCTGTGCCAGCTCTTAATGGAAAAGGGGGCCCAGTTATCCTTGCCTCTTTGCTGTGAAGTTCATAAGGAAAAGCAGGGGTGTAAAGCAAGCAGGACTTAGCCCTAGGTGGAGATTTAAAATCACCATCAATCCTTCCCCTTGGGTCAGCACTCTGGTCATCTCTCAGCCTGAGGCTAGTGTTCCGTTTCCCCTGCAACCGTTCGATATCACCCACGTGGCGGAATTTGGTATAAAATAGGCCTCTGTATCCTGTCTGTTTAAGACCTGCTACGGCTTGAGAGGACCGGCTCCTTGGACAATAGAGTTGGTAACGGTTGTGGCAGAGGAAATACTGTTTTGGTGGGAAGAAAAAACCCCTCAGCGGCTCCCCTTTAAGACCACATGCCCCTTAAAGAGAGGCAAAAGGGCTCTTGGCTGCGCTCCTGGCAGATTGTCTTGGGAACACCTGCCTCCCCCCACTGTTTCAGGGATCGCTGTCACCACACTGCATTGTCACTGGACAGTAAATAACAGCAGCAACAGCCCCATGAATAATGCTCAGTAGCAGACAAAGGCAGCTTACTGGGAGCACTGCAAACTGCCTGTTTGCCTCCGTTGATGGGAGAAGGCCTAGAGCAGCCATCCCCAAACTCCACACGTTTGTGCTATCTTTGGGGGCTCTGGACACCCTTCAGTGAGTGCATAAGGCAGAGTCCATTGCTCACCCTTTCCACCATTCCCAACCTGACTCCCCTCCCATCTGACCCCAGACCCATCCTCCTACCCCCCACCCCCACTTGCACTGCATTCTTGCTCTTGCCAAATAGGCCGACTGATTGGCAGGCAGGGAGTGAGTGCTTTGCCCCCGGCCCCCCAACCTGCCTACAATGGAAACCCAATCCCAGGGAACGCTGTGTGCTAGAACCCATCAGGCGCTTTGAGAAACACCAGCCTAATGGTTATTTTTGGGTGCGTTCAAGTTCTGAGATGTCACCCAGCTTTTCCACGTCCTCCCTTTCCCACATAGTAAAGCATTTCCATTCCTCCTTTAGCGCTGCGATCATGAAATTCATGGATTGTTTTAAATACCCAAACTCTGTAATACTGATGCCTTCATTAAAATGGGGCAAGGATTTTTGCAGGTGACCTTCGGAGGTGCCACCAGGTTTCCATGTAAAAGCAGCTTCTCAGTGGTGAAAATAACCTCATTTTCTGCCTTTTGTTTTTTGCCCTTGTTACTACTTTAAAACTCATCTTCATGCCATCCTTCCATGGGGCTGATCCCAAGCCCCATGCACTCTGCCGCACACATGCAGACGCACGCTTTGTGTGCATGCTGTGGGCTCCAGGTCTGGGGTGCACATGGCTTGAGCACACGTGTGTATGCCGCGTGTGCTCCACGTGCTGGTCCATAGGGCTTGGGATCGGCCCCATTACCGACGTGTCAATCTCTTAGAGAGAGTTGTTCAGCCCGGAGTCTGATGATGCCCCTGTTGCAGTTTCTCTTTGTATAAGAGTCTATTTAAGATGCTGTAGACAAACAAAATTTAAAGCATCCAAACAAGGCAACATCTTTCTGTATTGGGCTAAGTTTGTAAAGCCAGAAATCTGACTGCTAGGATGTTCTCCAGTCGTACTTTCATGATAACTTGTCTTTCCCCTTCATCATGCATGTCTCTTTTTTTTTCTTTTGTCAGGATAACAACACGTAGCTTCTTAATGCTTTTTTTAAATTTCTACCTATATCTCCATGTATACAAGTGTTTGGGTGAGCACCATGCACCAGCGTAGCTCTCTGTGCTTTGAAATGCATTACAGCGTCTAGGAACCAGAGCTGCTTTTTCAAACTTATCAGAAAGGGAAACTTTCAAATGTTTTCCATCTAGCTTGCATATATATAAGATAGTTAATATTTTTTTATTTGTGCCTGTAGAATGAAATCCAAAAGCTATGTTTTTGCTGTCAAGGAAAATTAGTAAAATCATAATGCCAGACACTAAGTAATGTTATAAACATTTTCATCATGACCTGCATTTTTGGTCTGATGCTTCAAAAAATGTTAATCTTAGACAGGACAATCAATAGGCCATAATTTCTTTGCACATGTCTCATTATTCTTTGAATTATGGTGCAGAGACTCGAGTTGATGAACTGAATGTACTTTTTCCTCGTGCACTTTGACAAGCAAAGGGGTGATTTAAGTCATGTCAGCTGCTGTCATCTTGCATGTCGGAGTCATGACTGAAATACCTCATAAATAGTTAGCCACTAAAGTACTTGCACCTAATCTCCCTTCAGATGTTGCAGCAAAGAAATATGTATTCATGTGTGTGTGCCCGTGTTGTAACAATACCGTTTTTCTATTAACATTTGTCTTCTGTGGTGATGTCATTGCATGCCCAAAGCATGTTCCCATTAAAGTTTATTTAGCTCCTTGTTTCCCCCCCCCCCTTTTCATGGCACATTATTTGCATAAATGATTGTTTACCGTCCGTGTGCAGATTTCTTTTTCTTGTTTCCTGTTCACTCTGAGTAAAAGTCTGATGCTGCAAAAATTCCCATTGAAGAGCCTACAGTGCGATTTCCCTAATTGTAGTGTCTCAGCTGACGTAGATTTCAGTTGGTGGAGATAAGTGATACCTGCAGTGGGAGTGAAGGGCCTGGTTGTGTAGCTAAAACGGGCAGTTATCATTTAGAAGCCAGGCTTGAAGATGACAACTCTCTCCCATACGTTTATTGTAGGCAGATGTTCAGCGGATGGATGGGGAAACTGTTTTATCCGTGGCCTTTTCAAAGGCCGCTTACATGGTGTCAAAGGCTAAGTGACGTAAGCCCATAAGAGCAAGACTTGAATTCCAGGACCACAAATGTGTGGTTTGTGCTAGTGGAGAGCTATGAAACTTGGACTGTCAGTGGGTGGATTTCAAAGCCATAAATGACACCGGCTACAGCCATCAAGCCACTTACTCCAGCATAGTTCAGTTGACTTCAATGGAGCTATTCCAGTGAAAGTGGTTTGAGGTTTGTGGCCATGGGTACCTACCATATGTGTAAAACGTGGGTATTGTGTAAAAAGAGAGTGGTATTTTCACGGGGAAAAGGCTTTCTGGGCTTGTCCTGGAAGGGATTATTTCTCTGCCCACTCGTGCCCATTAGCTGCTTAGCAGCATCCTCCCCCTGCACAGTGCTCCCCCCCTCCAAAGCCGTAGAAAGGCTAGAGGACGGGCAATGGAGAAAGAAGCCAGTAAGAACTTCTCTCTAGCTATTTTTGTGGCTTTTTGTCCCCATGGCAACCTTTTTGTCTATGGCAAAATCTGTTGCAAGTCATTTGGAGTTTGGCACTTAAATGCTATTTGTGCCTTTGTGAATCTGACAATGGCTACCAAGTGCTTTTGAAAATTTTGCCCAACATCTATCAGTGTCTTCTCCACCCCCTGTACTTACATTGGGAATACTGTGAGGTCAGCAGATACTGAGGTGCTGGCTCAGTATGCTAACTGAGAGCCACCGGCAAATATTGTAGTTGTTACCATCCTCCATTACGGTCCGCAGATAAACCACTGATCACAAGTCACCAGAATTTCATGCAGCCTCCCAGGACAAGAGGTCTGTCTAGTTAGCATGAAGTTGTAGTGAATCTGCCACGAGTCTAATAACTTTATGCTGAGGCTTCTAAGCAGGCTACTAAATAGCTTGATTTGCTATAGTGTCCATATGTGAGTGACTCTACTGGCAGCATGAGGGTAACTAGCCAATGGTCTTCCTTTTTCGGAATTATTTTAAAATACTTCTGGGAAACAGAATAGCAACTAGGCCTGAGGCGAGAGCAGGTGCTCTCATTCCGTAAGGAAATACTGACCTTTTGAGGAGGAAATATACCAATATTTTTCGTGGTTTTCCACCATTTCAGTAATTTTGGTTAATTTCCAGTATTACTTCCAATAATACCGGTAATAACTTCCAATAATCATTTCCAGTATTACATCCAATAGTCACTGAAAATACCGATAATGCTGGAAATTACCAAAATGACTGAAAATAGTGGAAAATCACAAAAAATGTCCAAAATGCTGGTAGATTTCCTCCTCACGTGAATGAAGGCGAAAGAGCTGTTTCCATTGGAAACAGCACTCGCAGAAATTCTTTATTTAGCTCTAACTGCAACAGAGTCCAAGGTGTCCCATTTTCACGGGGTGCTGCTTTGACTTTCCAATACAGCAGCCTGTCAGGCTGATGGTCTTTCAATGATCTGAAATCATTGTGTCAGTTGTTTCTTGCCTGACATTTTAACAGGAGTGGTGGGCTCTCTCCCCCTTTGACCCTAGCTTCATTATAGACAGTCAACCAACTCTTCCCATTTTCAGAACAAGTTTAGACTTAGATTTTGTGTTTCTTTCTCTAGGGCTTTGAGAGCCAGTCATTCACAGTTGACAGGCATGAAACATGTTAGCAAAGGGGGGAAAATTTACAGCATGCTGCTTAGTAATTCTGCTGCTTTCGAATTGTTCAAACACGGTTGAGAGCAGCGGGGAGTTGTCTTTAGTGAATGTGCCATTTCCACATACCCGCTTGTCTGCATCAAAAATAAAATAAAAATGGTACCGAATGTTTATAATCTACTAGAGCATTTAGCAGCACTCCGCTTTAGTAACTCGCTAATAATCCCACACACTGGTTGTGTAACCTGTGGGCTGCTACCAGTGGCTCTCTATGTCCAAGTAATGGCACAGAATTAATCTATATAGACCTATCCAAACTGGGACCAAGCTGTGTTTCAAAAGCTTAAAGCCATCAGGATCCCAATTTAAAATGAGTTTTGGATGAATGGCTCCTGAAGACGTCGCCAGCTTGACCAGGCTCTAGATATCCCAGTGCAGCAGGCAACGCGATCGGCCAAGCGAGTGATGGGCAAGGCCTTGGTTCTGTCTTGGTTTGGGGGTAAATAGCTGTGTGATGTTGAGTGGCTGTGGTGGTTTTTTTCCCCATTCCTTTTAACATGAATCCAATCCACCTAATAATGGCGGCTGACCAAGCTTCTGATCAGTTGACATTTTGACCTTTCTCATTTTCCCATCCCCCTTCGCCCCCTGTCTTTTTAAGACTCAAATCCTAACAGGGATGGTGGCTATGAAATGCATGGTGTAATCTCTTTTTTTAATTTCTGCATGTTCTGATTATGTTGTGTCCTTTCGGGTTGGGTGGGGAGAAATGGAGCATTTGCAGGAATCAATCAAGCATTCTGAATCTCTTCAGGATTGCGTTTTTGTGAATGCTCCTAGATGGTTCTGATTGTATTTTTCACCAACTTGGTAACTCAGTACATTTTTATAGTTACTGTTTTCTTGAACTAAACCACAGTAATTTTATAAATGTAGAAAAGGTGGCTGATGTGAATAAATCCCAATATTTTGCCGATCATCACCAGACTGCAGTAGCTACTCTCACAAACCTTTGTGGGATGCAGTGCCCTCCATTTTGGGAATCTTGGCGTTCTGGATCAAGCAGCAGAGTGAAAGTGCAGTAAAACTCACGCAAGTGTTTAGCTCCTCCTATTTCTCCACCAATAAAATGGGTACTAATCCATTGATACCTTCTAATTCCCTGGGCCTTCTGTTTCTCCATGAGGGGGTGAGAGTGATTTTACTGGACTGCCTTGCTCTTCGTGCCAAGTTTATACACAGCCACATTGGGCAAGATGGCCAATTAGGACTCTGAGATTTCATATGCTTAGTGGTAGCTTGTAGCTGAACGTCTTTCTTCCCTACCCTTCCTAGATGGCAGAAACTGCAGAAACAAATGAAATGGTCAATGGTGCCGCAGAGCAGAGGACAAGCTCAAAAGAGACTAGTCCAGTTCCTTCCCCAACGGCAGATCGCAAAGCCAAGATGGGCATTCAGGCGCAGACCGCTGCGACCCTACCAGCCAAAACACAAGAGATGCCTTCAGCTCAGATGGAGGGCTTCTTACACCGTAAGCATGAATGGGAGGCGCACAACAAGAAAGCCTCAAGCAGGTAAATTAGTGTTTTACACCCAAATAGACTCGCGGTATTGCTCAACAGAATCTATAGGCCCCACCTGAAATCAAAGTGCCCTTGTGGCACAGAATAAAAGAGTCAGAAAGAAAGTATTATAGAGGTGTTACTGGCCTTCATGCTGGGTACTCGATTGGGGGCATTAAACACAGATTTGGGTCATGACCTCTGTTTGTGCAAATATGCATCCCACTGCACATCTTGGCATGCTTTAGGATCTGAAAAATCAATCCGTGCAGACAAGTAGCTCCACTGTTAGTCAGTGGGAGTTTTGCCGTTGACTCCAGTGGATGGAGGATTTGCACCATTAGCCTTCCAAAGAATACTCCCACTCTTTGTTTGTGAATTCTATCCCACCCTTCCCCAAAAGCTTAGAGCAGCTAATTGTACAACTACCCCACTCCAAAGAAACAACAACAACCAAACCTCCCATATCTCTCCCACTCCCCTGACTGTCATTCCAAAATCCCTAAACTTCCCACATCTCTCCCGCTCCCCTGACACCCACTCCCCTGATGCTCAGGGGGAGCCTTCTACCCCTCTGCTGCCTAACCTCACCACCTGGCCCATATTCCTCTCCCGGAAGAGGGGCTATAACGTAACCCCCTATCCCACCCTCCCAGCAATTCGTGCACAACCCACCCCCTCCCCCGTCCCCACCTAAACACCCCTCCCACCAATTGTGGGGAGCTTCAAGAGATTCCATTCAGGTTTGAACAAAGCCTGTACTTTGGTCTTGAAAAAGAGCTTTCCTGAGGGAACTTGCCATCCATTTTTACAAAAGTAGCTGCATTTACTTCACACCAATTCATGAAAGAGACTGAATGTTTTACACTTGCTTGGATTGCTTCCCTCCTCCCACAGATCCTGGCATAACGTGTACTGTGTCATAAACAACCAAGAGATGGGCTTCTACAAAGACGCCAAGGCGGCCACCTCTGGGATTCCCTACCACAACGAGATCCCTGTGAGTCTGAAAGACGCAACCTGTGAAGTAGCGGTCGACTACAAAAAGAAGAAGCACGTGTTCAAGTTAAAGTAAGGAACTTGGCCCAGCTTTCTGCTGGACAAATGTCTTTTTTTCCTTGATCCAAGGAGTCTCATCCTGCAAGGTGCTGAGAGTGGGAGACAAGGGCACCTCGGGTATTTTCAGACGTTACGAGATCACGCTCAACCACAGTGAACCACGGTCAATCCCGTGGCGGGGCCAAAGCGCCGTGAACATCTGTTCAGCAGCCGCCAGATGTTCACCACAGTCAAATACCCACATGGGGTCAAAATCAAACACGCTTCCGGAGCTCCCCGCCGGACCATCCCCGAAAGCGTGGTCAAAGAGATTCCCAACAGGAACCAACAAAAAGTAACATCTGGACGGCAAACACCAGCCAGAATCAAAGAAAATGATTCCCAGCCGGGGACAATGCACGCAGCGGCACTGCCAGGCAACCAGCAATAACACAGGCACCGGAGGGAGATTTAAAGGGCACACAGCAGCAGGGGGACGGGGCGGGATGGAGTGAGACGGAAGGGAGAGGCGAGCGGAGGGTGAGAGAGCAAGGGAGGAGGAGGTGGCAGTAGAGACGCGGGCGGGGGAGGAGGCGGTCGTGCTGCACCTGGAGGCGGTGGAGGGACAGCAGCAGCAGCAGCAGCAGCCAGGACGGGCTGACCCAGTGCCTTCTGGGTGTTATGACCACGGCCGGGAATCGGTGTCACGTCTGTTGCACTGCCCCGGCCCGTGATATGCCGGCCCGATTCCCTGTCGTGGTCCCGGTCCTGTCACATCTGTTCGGGGCTTTTTTTTACCACGGGGGGTGGTGGTTCGGTTCACTCCCGCCGGGAATCCACTGTGGTGAATCGGGACCATGTAACGTCTGAAAATACCCCTCTTGGAGCCCCATGTATGGTTCGGAGATCGGCCTTTATATCGTTTGAAACACAAGATTGTTTTGTCTGTTGGTCGGAAAAGCTAAGTTTAGCTTCTATCGTATTTTAGCTGCTATTTTATTTTATTTTATTATTTAACTTTATATCCCCACCCTTTCCCATGGGCTCAGGGCGGGTTCCAACAAATAAAAGGGTATATAAAACATACAGACAGAAAACTAAATAAATATCCCCTGCCCCAACCTCCTCACCCCTATCCCTACCTACCAACAAAATGTTTGGCTGAAGGGAAAAAAAAAATTTTACATCTGAGAAATGCTCAGACTCTAACTTTGGTGACCTTCTTTGGGAGGGAGTTAGACACCTGTGGAGCAGCCGCCGAGAATGACTCTCTCCACCCCCCTTCCTGTGTGGACTTGACGTGCCGATGGTTCCTGTCAGAGGGCATTCTTGGCTGGCCTCAGGAGCTGTGATGGGACAGGGGAGGAGGTGAACTTTCAGATTTGTGGGGCACAGGCCGTTATGGGCTTTATAGGCAGGGACCACTGTTCACTGCATTTTCCCATTATCGCCAATGGGACCCATAATGGGTCCCTGTTTATCGGTCAAAACCAGCACCTTGAATTGTGCCCAGAAAGCTTTTGGGAGTCAGTGCGGATTCTGAAGTACAAGTGTAATGTGCTCCCAGTGACCCACCTGCCCCTGACAGAAGGCAAGCCACCAGCTGCAGGGCTGCACTAGACCATGATCCATAAACCATTTGCTCCGGAGTAGACCCAGTGAAAACCCCATTGAACACCCTCCTCCCCAGCTGAGCACCTAGGCAGGAGCAAGGAAGTGGCAGTGTTGCTAGGTTGATTCATTGTTCCTGGTCAACCAGGGCAGCTGTGGGGAGACTTCCTCTCCTCCCCATTGTTCTCTCCCTCCTAATGGTTTTAATCAGTGCTTCCAAGCACTGGAAACACTGCAGCCCTGGTATGTCATACTCATGTCTTAGCCAACACTTTCTAAAAAATAGGCTCCTAATTCAGTATTTTGGTACTCAAGTGACCTGTTTTTCTGAGAATTTAGTAGCTCCCACTGAATCTGCATGGGAGCTACTGGGTAATTGGAGCTCAGCACTTTAGAAAAGCCTCTTGTGCATTGTTTTTCTGGTGCCTACCAAGGGTGACTAGGAGTGAGGTGGAATAGCAAAGGTCCCTGCCCCAAGGGACTTACAATCTAGGATGGAGAAGTGAGGAGAGGCTGGGAAGATTGGGATATAAGGGAAGACAGGGATACGCTCAAGAAGTTGTAGGTGCACGTGCTTAGTATAATGGCGAGGGAAGGTGAAGTTGTGCGGGTTCTTAAATACGTTCCTGAGCCCATAACTGTAGGTCTCCATTTGCCAGGAGTTGTTTTCAAACTCTAGAAAATGTCTCCCAACCTTGACAGATTCTTTCCGACAGTGAGCACATTTCCACCCTTTGAATTTAAAGCATAATGATTAAGAATAAGCTTTTTTTCCTAGAAAAGGCTTTGGAGTAACTTCTGTTTTTGCTAGTTACGCTTTTCAGGGCTATAAGCCACCCGTGTTCTACTATTACATAAACTTCACACTGATGATGCCTGAGGCAAAACCATTAACTGAGCGAGTTGATCAGTTCCTTGCAAGGAAAGCCGGCAGCTACGTGATTCACTGATTCTTTGCCTTGTTTTGAGCATCTCTTTCTTGCTGACGTGGGGGCTGACTGATTCAAATTTCTCCCTCCAGAGAGAAAAGTTCATTTCATTTTTGATGATTAAAATAATTTTTTTAAAAGGCTTTCAATCCGTGATGAATGTATTTATCTGACCAGTGAACCAACTAGCTGTAGGAAAAGGAAATTAATACTTGAATTGAATTTGTGTATGTGACGAGCCTATTACAACGCTAGGATTTTGCCTGGTTTGGAGAGGCCGGGTATTCCCTGTTCTCAAGGTCGGAGAAGTGAAAGTGGAAAGGTGCTCTTA
The DNA here is from genome assembly GCA_003113815.1 of Sphenodon punctatus. Classification (NCBI taxonomy): domain Eukaryota; kingdom Metazoa; phylum Chordata; class Lepidosauria; order Sphenodontia; family Sphenodontidae; genus Sphenodon; species Sphenodon punctatus. The sequence goes on from QEPC01010496.1 coordinate 1,587,765, forward strand.
CTGGAAAGCTGGGCATGGGATATGTGCCTGATTCATATATTGCAAGATTAGAAAGCACCAATACTATCAAATAGCCTAACTCTGAGTCATCTTGAAGGGAAGGGTAGAATATAATTTTTTTAAAACCAAAAATTTATTAAGTAGCTTTTAATTTTATTTTTATTTGTTTTAAAAAAACTTGGCAACACCCAAAAATCAAAGAACTGTGTTGGATAACGCTATAGTAATGCTCTATAGAAATGTTCTTCAGTATTTTAATACTCAATTAACAATCAACTAAAAAAACTGAACCCATTGGCAGGCCTGCTTTTTAACAAATACTCAATTTTCAATTCACATCTTTTGGGGACTTCAGTTCAGCCTTGGTAAATTACAGCAAGTTCCACTTCAGTTTAGGTTAGATATTTTCTGATTGGCTTAGATTAAAGGCAAAAAAAATATGATTTTTTTTATTTCACTGTGTAAAATATTGAATACTGGATTATCAAATGCCAATTTACTAAACAGCAAAAATGTCCAAAGAACACAATTTCATGCAAACTTTGCAGATGGACCCCAAAATTCCATTTGCACCTTCAGATTTGTGAACTGTGCTGAATTTGATCTCTGGCCCTTTTCAAACCGGCGCAAATGTGTGGGGGGGGGATAGGTGGGCACCGTGGTGGATGGGCGATGCATGGACCTCCATGCACGCAGGCACCTCCCTTTTCTCCAATGCCTCCGTGCTTTGGCAATGGGTGGGAATGAGTGGCGGGGGGTAGAGTGCAGGAGCGCGCATGCACCTCCCCCCATCCGCCCCGCCCACCCGCCTGCACACCTGGGTGAGGGGAGCAGCATCCGTGTAGAAAGGGCCCCTGTGCACAATGCACCAACACTTCTACAAATAGTAATAATGATCTCTTGCTGCCTCCTTAGGGACCCCCCACTACTCAGAGCTCACGGTTCCAAACCCCCAGTGGGAGATGTTCTTGCCTGATGGAACGTTTCTCCTCGTTGTGTCCTCTGAGAGCGCAGTGGAAAAGCTTTGCCTGGTCCCTTCACAGCCCTCTCATATCGACATCCTTCCAAGTGTCCATCTTCACACTGCCCCTTACATTCTAGCCAGGAGCTAGGGCCTGTTACCACAGCCAGGCTGTTTGAGATCAGCACTTGGCATTGAGCGGTTTGACAATCATCTGAGGAAGCTAAAATGGTTGTTTTTCACTACAGACTAACCGACGGCAATGAGTTCCTCTTCCAAGCCAAAGACGATGTAAGTCCCTATTGCTTGTTTTCTGGGGTTGTTTTTGTAGCAGTGGCTTTTTTAAAAATGGCTTAAATCCTGAACTCCTGCTAAAATCCTGTGGGCGTGTGTGGTGGGTGTGGGTGCTCAGTTGTACATGCCCACGAGGGGTAAGAACAGATGGGATGCGACAGCAACCTGCTGTGGCCCCGCTCTGTCACCCTTTGGCCCAGACCTCACCTGCATGGATGTTCAGGCACCGCCAGATGTTGGGCCGTGTCACAGCCCCGGGCTAAGACCCGCCTGACGGCCACAGGGGCTAGCGTGTGTCCAGGCCAGCAGCCATGGCCCAGGTCAGGCCCACCACGGCTGGCTGCCCTTGGTCGCCATGGCTCCCGTCATGGTGTGGGGGCAGGGCGGGGCCAGCCGGCCGCATGTTCCTGTTTCTCCCGCCTTCTCCTGGCCACAGACCGTGCCCGCCGCGGCTTCCCGGGCGAGGTAGCAGCCGCATCACGATAATGTTTGTTTTAACTCAATGACAGCCAAGCAAAAGCTTGAGTGAAACCCTGGTGTGAATGAATGACTGAATGCAGGACGGGGGGGTGGGGAGCTACCACCTTCCCCTCCCCTGGGCCTTCATTCTCCCCCTAGTTTGGCCTGGCCACTTTCTCAACCCATCCCATCTCTTGGAATGTTGCCCTGACTCCTGGGGGAAGGCGAGTGCAGCTTGCGTGCCCCATCCTGCCCCTTGCACTCCTAGCAGCGGCAGGCTCCCGACTGCTGCTTGTCTTGCATTCTCCATCATGGAGAGAGGGGCTCAGCTGAGCCAGGACCCTGTGTGGATCCATGATCTCCCCCCGCAGCATGTGAGCCTGGCAGCTACTCTGTCCTGCTCCTGCCCCCTCCCTCTAGCAAGGGCAGAGATAAGCACCCAGCAGCCTGATGGCCCCTGCCCATCCCCTCCTCCTCTGACACAATTTTGATGCCCAAGACAGGCATCCAATTTATTCCTGAAAATTTCCCCTGAAATCACGCCCCTGCTTAGGACCCTGGTTCTTAAGGAGAGTGAGGAGCCAGCGGGAGCTGAACTCTCCATTCCTGCCCCTTCTGTTTGTTTTAGGAGGAAATGAACACATGGATTCAGGCGATCACAACGGCCATCTCCTCCGACAAACTGGAGGTGTCGGTGAGCACACAAAGCACCCCAGCCACTAGCCGTGCCCAGACCCTGCCAGCCAGCGTTACAATAACCAGCGAATCCAGTCCAGGCAAGCGGGAGAAAGACAAAGAAAAAGACAAAGAAAAGCGATTCAGCCTTTTTGGCAAAAAGAAGTGAACTCCTCTCCACACCACACTTCTGCCACCGTTCCAGTGGAATTCCAGCATGCAAGCTCAGAACCAATACATACTCTCGTCCGTGCCTAATGTTCCTCAATGTGATTGAATTTCTTTTCTTTTTTTTATTTATAAAGCAATTTAAAAATAAATAAATAACAAAATAGAATCTAAAGTTACAAATGTCTGAGGTGCATTGGGCAGCTTCTGTACAAGAGAGAGGACCAGATTTCTTCTTCTTCTTTTTAAATGAAGTTAATGTAGACTAGATCTTAATATTTAAACTGTTCCTCAATTTTGTGAGGCTGTCTTGGAAAATCACCCACATCTAGTGCTATTGGGATGCCAGGCAGCGGTGCTTTCAAATTTAATGTGCACATCAGAGACAAATGTACAAAGTTTCCAAGCGTGTTCACTCCCATCTAAGGATGTCGTGCTGAGTCTTGACTAGTAGAGCCTCCCATTACGATTCTAACCTTGATTAAAATAAAGAAATACAAATAAAGAACTGCTAGTGTCTTCTCTTTGCTGTAACCGAGTGCAGCTCTGCATTCCCTTACAGACAGGCCATTTGTATCCTGACATCCGTTATTAACCCAAACAGGGAAGCTTTATCTGCATCCAGTGCGACAGTAACAAATGTTGGTGTCTGAGAAGGATTTAGAATACTGATACCATTTTAAATAATCTGTCATTTCAATTTTTTTGCTGAAATACATTATATTGTATGGTTCAGATAATTCTAGTACAAAGTATAATAAAACTAGATGTATAATAAACCCTTTAAACAAATCATTGATTAAGTGTAAAAGTGAAACTGAAGCATTTACTGGGGGGGGGGAAGTAATGTTACTCAAATGGTTACTCGCTTGTCAGCTACAGCACTGTGTGTTATAATTTTGCTACATTACCTTGCTATTTGATACATAGTGTGCATTTCTCTGTCACTGTAACTATTGTAATGAAAAATTTTCATCTTACTGCACAATCAAAAAAAAAAAAATTTACATTAATAGGAATGAACTTTCAATGACTGGGCCTGTAGTCAGGATAGTACTGGAACCGGCTTTCAGTTGTATGGAACTGTACCTCTAGACTTTTACCCTATCTGTTAAATATATGCGATGTCATTAAATGCTTTTAAAACTAAATATGCTGGGAGTTTATCTTTTTTTTAATTTTATTTTTATTTCTCGTCATGTGATTTTTGAATTCAGCCCAAATAGGGAAAAATATTTTAAATGATTTTTAATTTTTTTTAATCCTTTTGTCATGCAGCAAGTAGTTTGTTTTTCTTTTTTGGTTGGTTTCGTTTCTCCACTTTATTCTATTACTTTGTATGTAACATTCCAGATAAGGAACGGTTCTTGCAGAGGTACTAGAACAGAACGGTTTGGTTTTGTGGGTAGTTTGTTGTTTTTTTAAAGGGAGGTTGTAGAAAATTCCATGCAGTCTATTAGATGGTTGCCTTTCTGAATGGTTCGAGGGACATCATCCCATTAAGGCAGGGCTGGCTATGAATGGGGGATTTGGCCCACGGGCCACCAGTTGGACAGTCCTGCATTGGGGGTGGGGGGGCGTGGGACTTGAAAGTAAATGACATCAGCAGGAAATTAATGGGGGCAGATGGTAGGTTTGAAAGGAACCCAAGCTGCCAGCTAAACCGTCTGGATTGGCAAGTTAGTTTCTTTTTATAAACAAATTCAGGAGGATTCATTTTTTGATCAAGCTTTGTAAGACTGGCAGTAGTTCAACCATTTTCATTTATTACTGCTTCTATTCAATTTAATTTCACACACCTCAAAATTCCCTCCAGGGTAAAATATTTTTCCCCAGAGCCAAAGCCACGATTTACATTAAAAATACAAAGTTATGGATCACGATCCTGACCCCCCCTGACGTCAATGGTAATTCAGCCACTGGCTGCATTAACTCTGGATTTGCATCCTCCTTGCATGATAGCACCCAAAGCCAGGGCTAGAGGATATAGTGCTGACTCAATTCTTATGGGTGAAGCAGGATTTGCACCCACAGCCTAAACAATGCTCAGTCCATTGCTTCTGCTTGGGAGTGCCAGAACCAAAGCTTGGTAGCTGCCTCCACCTTATCAGCTACACCTTGACTGTCTTTCATTCTGTCTTACCTGCCTTGGCTGAGAAAGTGTGGGCTCACTCTCGCCATACGCTAAGCACTCCAGCTCAGATCCTGCAAAGCACGTGCGTACTTGGATAGTCCCATTTAAGTCAATCTGTCTGTATGCTTAACGTTATTGGGTGTTTTGCAGGATTTGAGATTGTGCAACACCTTGGAGAAGCAGCATTTAGAAAAACTTGTACCTCAAATGGGAGGCAAACCAGAGCAGTCATCTACTAAGGCCTGCCCAAACAGATACCAAACAGGAATTTCTAAGAGATCAGTGAAGAGACAGGCGTCCATTTTGAAATGTGCAGGATGCATCAAAATGTACAAAGTGTGCCGTTTGGAATGGCTAGTGTAAACACCCATTGACAGTATTTTCCAACCTAAATCTCTTTCATTTTTCAGGCAATAGTGATGTCAATGTCTTAATTCTTTTCCTGGAGAACTGGCATATCATGTTGATCTGTTTTTTGCCTTTCTTCTGCAACATTGCTATCCGTTTTTGAGACTTGAGCACCTGAGGTTTTCTTGGTGTGACGTTGCACTGTTTTAGCCTGGTTACTAGTGACACACAAGTAGTGGTGAATGCCAGACGTCTTGTATGTATAACAAGAAAAAAAATTAGCCAAGGTTGATTGTGTCAGAATAGACTCTGCAATCTTATTTACCATTGATTAAAACATACCAGAATCTGGATGACAATCCCATTTGTTCCTTTTTTTTTTAATTGAACCTCTGACTGTCAGGAGCTTAACTCTTGTGGTGTGAGTGCATGTTGTGTGCATGATGGGTTCATTGTCTGGTTGGGTTTGTGCCTTCACAACCGAGTCTTGCTTGGTTTCTGTTTTACTGTAAAAGAAAGGGGCTTTTTTCACTCAGCACACCATTAACTTGGGGAACTTGTTGCCAGAGGAAGTGGTCAAGGCCAGTAGCAGTTTTTGGAGGATAGCTGCATTAATGACTGTTTGACAAGCAGGATGGGGAACATAACCTGACAGTCAGGAACTAGGAGTGAACAACAGGGAGTGGATTGTGCCGGCCATTATGATCTGTTCAGTACTTCTCCGAAGTGACCAAGATTGGCCACTGTCGGAGACAGGATGCTGGGTTCGATGAACCTCCATTGGTCTGACCCAGTATGGCACTGCTTATGTTGTTTTATAAATGCTGTTGGACAGATTTTGACTTGACTTGCAAAGGGAAGTCTAGGGAAAGAAAAATCAAATGGACAAGAACAAGATAGGGGGGAGGGGGGATAACTAACCAAGAAGGATTTGGGAGTGATAGAGTCACAAGGCTGGAAGAGGCAATTAAGAGGGAGTCATCTAGTCCAGCCACACAAAGAAATCCCACCAATAACTACAAGTAGAGACTGGGATCAAACAGAGCACACCAATGCCAATTTGGGAGCAATAGTGGATCACAAACTGAATATGAGTCAACACTGAGATGTTCATACACCATTCTGGGTTGTATGAACAGAAGCATCATATTCAAGACTCGGGACGTTATTGTACCCCTAGACTTGGCATTGGTCAGACTTTTCACAGAGTCTTGTGTTCTGCTTGGGGCGCCGCATTTCAAGAAAGATGTTGACGACAAACCAGGAAGGATTCAGAGAGAAGCAGCAAACATGATCAAGGGTCTAGAATGCAAATCCTAGGAGGGAAGGCTGATGGAACGGGACATGTTTAGCCTAGGAAAAAGAAGTTGAAGGGTTGGGGGGCCCAGACAATGTTGACAGTTTTTAAATCTCTAAAGAAGGATGCCGTCAAGAAAGATGGAAGACACTTGTTCTCCACTGAAACTGAGGAAAGGATAGGAAGCAACAAGTTTAAATTGCAGAAAGGTCGGTTTAGTTTAAATATTAAGAAAAACTTCCTAACGGTTAGAACAGTTCAGCAATGGAATGAATTGTTCAGGGAGGCTGCAGCACCTCCTTCCCTGGAGGTTTTCAGGAAAAGACTGGAAAGGCCTCTGTCCGGGGTGCTGTAGGCAGAGGATAGCCAGCCTGCCTGCCTACCTCATGGCAGTGGGTTGGACTAGATGATCCTTCTGGTCCCTTCCCACTCCAGAACTAGGATTCTACCCGTAATTTCAGACATGACCGGCCATTCGACCCGCCACACTGAACCATGGGCTGGGGTCTGTTTTTGATCCCGGACAGGAATCAGTCTGACTGCCCTTGAGACATGCCGGCCTGATTCGGGGAGGGGGCGGGGCTGCGGGGCGTGACGTGCGGTTGCACAGCCCCACGCTTCCCCGGCCGCCCGCCCTCCGGGAGACGGGAGGGCGCAGCGGCCAATGTGGCCGCTGTCCCCGATCCCGCAGCACGCTCTGGGCCACGATCTGGGATGGGCCAACATAACAGATGTTACGTTTGGCTGATCCCAGATCGTGGTCCAGCTAACCACGCGGCTGGAGGTCCAGAATCGTGGTCAATGTGATTCCCGCCAGAGGTTCACTGTGGTGAGCATCTGGCAGAACTCACATCAGACGTTATGGGACAAACAGCCACCACAGGTGATTCACTGTGGTTGACCATGGTCTCATAACGTCTGAAATTACCCTATGATCCAATGCCACATTTCTTTGTGCTCATGTATAGTACTTCCACTTCCTTCTGAGGAGGGAAACATGGCACCATTATGTATGGGGTGGAGAATATTTCCCTTCCCAGGGGCTTTGGAAATTAGTACAAGCTCCAAAGGCTGCATCAATGTTGGGGGCAAGGTGGGCTCAGGAAAAGGAGGGTCCAGATTTATTTATTTTTGTTTATTTATTTATTTAAAATGTATATCCCACCCCTCCCCAAGGCAGCGAACAGCATTCAATAAAAACAATACAAAAATTTTTAAACAACTTAAAAATACAATATGGGGGGGGGGAAACCCACCCCCTCGCCAAAAGCCCGACAGAACAGCCAGGTCTTACATACATGCCGAAACAGCAGGAGAGTGGGAGCCAACCGAGCCTCCTCTGGGAGCGAATTCCACAGCACAGGGGCAGCCACCGAAAAAGATCTAACATCGGTGGCCACCCGCCTCACCCGGGGAACCTCCATAAAGGCTCCCCCAGACGATCTCAAGGGTCGCATGGGCACATGGGGAATGAGGCAATCCCGCAGATAAGCAGGGCCCAGGCCGTGAAGGGCTTTAAAGGTACTGTACCATAAATCTGTCCCCTCTCCTGTGCCTCATCTCTGCTCCTGCTGAGCTCCGTGCTTGAGGGGAGGAACTGCATCTTGGGACCAAATAAACACTAGCCCTAGGCCACATGTGGCCCCTGGGCCTGAATTCCCCCACCCCTGCACTACATCCTGTCCTCGCTCAGGGTGCAAGGAATGGATTGAGCCTTGACTCCGCCTCTTCCGCTACCCCCAGTTGCCATGGCACCTAGATGATTAGGAGACCAATACTCTCGATCTTTTCCCTGAGCTACATCAAGGACAGCCCAGCAGTGCATTCTGCTCTCGGTCTAGCCTGCTCATGAAAAACCCAACTTGGATGAGAAATGATTCTTAATCCAGCACGTTGTCTCATCCCAAATTCTGACCTCCTGCTCCGCTGATGTGGAGCCGCACCCTCTTTGGCCTACCTGATCAATGACTAGATTATGGACAGATGCCTCCACCAATGCAGAGCCATGGCAGGCGTCTGATTGGATCCAGGCAGAAGACATCGATCATTTCATGTCAAAAGAGGACAGGGTTTCCATAAAATGAAACCTAGGTAAGTGAACTAATGGGAATTCAGTATTTTACAATGCAGTCACTCATCCAAAGATTAAAGCTGGCCTTGGTTCAGCTCTCGCTGGGAGGAATCGCCCAGAAGAGTGGGCTGTGCAGCTGGTGACATTTTATATGAATGATCCAGGGGTATAAAAATAAATTAACCAGGAAGGGTGGGTACCAGCCACCTGACGCTCTTTGTAGAAATGTGTCCTGGAAAGAAATGTTAAGCTGTCTGTGCTCACAATTTTAGGGGATTGATAAGGGCTAAAACTGTGATGCTGCTGATAGTGAAATCTTGAGAGAGAGAACAGAGAGTAGCTGAGATTCTCCCAGTTGTTGGACTAGCCTGGATTGGTGACTCTGGGAGTTGCTACACACGCAGCCCGACTTTAGGGGTGGGTATGAGTAGAATCAGAGGTGCACAGGACTTCAAGGATTGGGTAGTCCAACCCTCTGCCCCATTTGGATGCAGGATGTCTACAGCCGCAACATCCCCACCAGAGGGCTGTCCCGCCTCTCTCTCAAACCCTCCAGCAACGGAGAGCCTACAGCCTCTCTAGGCAACTTTCCCCATGGTCCCTCAGCTCCTACTGTTAGCAAGCTTTTCCTGATATTTAACCAAAATCTCCTTTAATTTGAGCCCATGACTTCTAATTCTGCCCTCGATAGCCACGCAGAACAGTTCCTTGCCATCTTCTTGAAGGCAACCCCTTAGGTATTTGAAGACCGCCATCATGTCTCCCCTTAATCTCCTCTTCACTAGACTTAAGATGCCCAGTTCAGCACCAGTGTGATGTAGTGGATAAGGTGCTGGGCCTGGGAGACCAGGGTTTGAATCTCACCCTTTTCTATGAAATCACTGGGTGGCCTTGGGCAAGTCACAACCCCTCAGCCTCAGTTCCCCATCTGTAAAATGGGAATATGTCGTTTCCCTCATTCTTGTCCATTTTAGATTATAAGCCCACTAGGCAGGGAGCTGTTTCTGAAAATCTGTGACTGTAAAGTACTGTGTACACCTAGTAGCACTCTAGAAATGATTATTAGTAGTAGTAATTCCTTAAAGATGTCCGAGCTGCTCTGTGAGCGGGAGGGTGCAGGGTAGAAAAATAACGAAATAAATAAGACTTGCTCTCCAGACCCTTTATCATTTTTATTGGCCTCCTTGGAACTTGCTCCAATTTGTCAACGTTCTTAAAATGAGACCCCAAAACCAGACACCCCGGGTGTAAACAGACGGACGTGGATGCTGCTGGTTCCCGGGGCTGCACCCCCGCAGCCTCCAGTTTCACTTCTGTCCACTTTAGACAGACTGGTGCTCTACGCAGCCTGCGGTCTGCCTGGGCAGTGCTCACCGCGCACACACAAGAGTTGTGGCTGTTCACCCGGCACTCTAGCCTGCTGGCCGCAATGCCATGATGCTAACCGGGGCAACAGCTGGCTGGGATGAAGCTGCACCATAGGTCTGACAGACAGACAGCAGCTCCACTTTCGTCCATTGCTCCGGGAGCGCCACCAGCAGTGCTGCTCCAGCTTGCACATCTAGCATCCGCTCTTTACATGGGCAGGTCAGCCCAGGGGGGGAGCGGACTGGCACGGGCTGTCCGTCTGAAAGCACCCGGTATTCCAGCTGAAGAGTGACCCAGTGCTGAACAGAGTGGCGTTATCATCTCTGCTGACCAGGAAAGAATGCTTCCATAGCTCAAATGTTTGCATACGCTCACCAACAGGAGTTCGTCCAATAGGAGGTACCGTCTTAATCACTTTGTCTCCTTTCCTACTTGGGACCAACATGGCAACAACACCGGGGGTGGGGCTGCAAATACCCACCATTAAAACCATAGCAAAACCCACCCACCCCCTGTTTGAATGGCAGAGGATTGCCCCCTAACCGTAATTTCAGCTTCTCTTTTGCTTTCTCTCCCTGACTCCCTCAAGCTCCGTTGGTGGAGAAAAGACTTGAAAACATGCCCAGGTTCTCGAAAAAAAATCAAAAACCAATTTCTATTTCTATTTTTAAAAACAAAAATAAATATATAAAAATGTGTGATTTGGTTCTAGGACGTGATTCGCATCATGTTTTTCAAAATTTGCCAATGACAACTGATGCAGCCCGAAGGAAAGTGACAGAAAATAAAGCTGCCAATGGGTGGTTGCCCAGGTTACAGGAGCGGGGAAACGTCCACGTTTTGCTCTGAATGTGAGTGACGGGGGTAAAAGCGTGACTGGGCAATTCTCGTGTTGGTTTCCATCACGGATGGCAGCCGGGCTGGATTTGGAGCCCTCTCATCTGTGATGGAAACCAACGCGAGAATCGCCTGATGATGCTTTACCCACCCCCACGCCACCCCCAGGGCCACATTTATTGATTGATTGATTGATTTTATTTGTTTGCATTTCTTAGCCACCCCCTCATGACCCCACCCCCCCACCCTTCCAGAGCAAACCGTTACGTTTCCCCACTGTAAGTTTCTCTCCCGGGCAAGCACCTAATGCGCTTTGCTGGGTGGGTGTCATCTTTTCTTCACTCGCTTTCTCTTTTTATATGTTGGCTCCCTTTTTTCTCTTTTTTAATTTTTTTTTTTTTTTTAAAGCAGTTTGGGCCTCTACTAATGGTTACCCGAGTCAAGGCCCTTGGCTGGTCCAAGTCATAGACTTTTGGGGTGTTTTCACACAAGCACTTCCCCACACGTTACCCACTGGTTGCCATGGGTAACCAGTGGGTAACGCTGCGTCGGAAATAGGTGGGGTGGAGCTTGTCTGAAAACACCCTTTGTCATTCACGGTCTGCCCTGAGGTAAGCCTCTCCTTTGCCTCACCTACAGCTGTCAGGCTAATTTGTTGGGGCGGGCGATTGGCTGTTATTTTAAGTCACGGGGTGAGTACCTGATAATGCCAGCTATCGGGGGACAGGAGAGCCAGATAATATGGTCCCTTTTATTGAAACTTGGGTCCCCTGATCTCGGGGATTTATTCTGTGTTTCTATGTTTTCTTTGTAATTAGATTATGGTATGACTTCGTTAAACATTAATAAATTATTCATTCATTCATACCTGCAGCTGCCAGGCCAATATCTCAAAAATAAGGGATCTTGAAGGATCGAAATAAGCAACGTTCATTATATTCCATGGAGCTGTGGGGTTCAGAGCAAGGGGGTCGGCTATGTAAACAAGGGGTGTCCGTTCTGTCCTGTAGAGCTGTGGCGATCTGGACCTTCCTTAAAACGGGTGGGGAAGCTTCAGTACGTGCTACTTTCCTGCCTACAGCCCCCTTCCACCCAGCCTATGAGGGCTTCCCCTATCTTGCCTTCAATGCAACCTGCTCTTGGGAGGACCACTCTGAATGTGAGACACAGCCACCCGCTGCCTTCCCAAGCTGCTCCACCCCACACAGAGCTCTCCCAGCATGGCCACCCCCCTGCAGAGAGCTCTGGGCTGGGGCCTCTCCCACCCCCCTACTGCTGAGCACTCGGCCCAGGATGAAGCCATGCCCCCTCATCCTGCCAAGTGCCCCTAGGAAAGCCTTAGCGAGCTCTGATTTGAGGGGAATGGGGTCCAGTCTGAGATGGGAAGAAGGTTCCCCACCTCTGCCTTAAAGGAAGGAACACGGACCTGGGAGCTCTAGGCCTCTTGGTCAATAAGGCCACTTGGAAAGCCATTGCTGAAGTCCCCAACATCAGCCACAGCATAGACTGTAAAGAACTGGCTTTTAATTTAAAGCACAACAGAAAGGAACAATAAGTTGCTCTATTGGTTGGGCCAGAGTTATCAAATTACATCTATTGATCTAGAACCTTCCTTCAGCTCCCCAGGTTCCAACTGCCCCCTTCCTCCTCCCCCCACGCTCTCTCTTCAATCCAGATTCCGTGTTTACTCCTGATAACTTCACAGGCCTAGTCTTTGCAATGAGGCTGGGTAAACATTCCCTGCTGTTAATGATCCTTGCAATAACAAATCTACCTCCAGTCTCCTGGGGCTCGCTGCAGCTGTCTTCCTCCTAGAGGATTTGGCTACCAGTATACCTCCGGGAGACCTGAGTGGAAAGCCAAGTTTCAGGGCAATCTGCAAGGGGATTTAAATTGCTACAAGTCAGAAATCACTCTAGCATTTCATTACATTTCTATTTTTTTATTATTTGGTAAGGGAACAAAAACGGTAAAGGGAACCCAGTAAAAATGTTTTGTACTTCTTAATGTAGATGTAAGTAACCAGCACCGGATCCTGGGATGTTGGGGCTCTCTGCACAATGGCAGTGTGATCTCCACACCCAGTGGATGTATCTACAGGTAATGCTTGTCATCATTCCAGACACCTAGCACAGGGGGAAAGTGTTCCATTTGGTCGAGGGAGCATGGGTTTCCTGATGTTTGTTTCCTGGGACAAATCCAGGGAACTGCTCAGCAGATACCACAGAATGAATGCCTCTTAAGTAGCAAGGCTTCTGTCTTGTACCAGTGGGGCAGATTCAGCGGGGGGGAGGGAGAAGCTTTGCCTAGTCTGTTCCAGCAGAAAACACAGCCTTGAAGTGAGAGCATTGCCTAGTCTGTTTCACTATAGCCTTGAAGTGAGAGCATTGCCTAGTCAGTTTCACCAGCAGACAACATACTAATAGCCTTGAAGTGAGAGCATTGCCTATTCAGTTTCACCAACAGAGAACATACTAATAGCCTTGAAGTGAGAGCATTGCCTATTCAGTTTCACCAACAGAGAACATACTAATAGCCTTGAAGTGAGAGCATTGCCTAGTCAGTTTCACCAACAGAGAACATAGCCTTGATTCAAGTGAGAACTCTGATTAGTCAGTTTCACCAGCAGAGACATAGCCTTGGAGTGAGAGCTTTGCCTAGTCAGTTTCACCAATGGTGGAATCATAGAATCTTAGAGTTGGAAAAAACCTAGAGGGTCAGCATCCCATTGCTTCGATGCAGGATGACTGCAGCTACAACATCCTCAAAAGATGGCAGCCCAGCCTCTTTCTGAAAACCTCCAGCGATATTTCATAGCCTTGAAATGAGAGTTTTGCCAATGCCTACTTGGTTTCACCTCAGGCTCCATTTATGCTGCTGCCTGGTGGGCTCCCACTATTGGTCAGAGTCCATCGGGTGGCAGCATCAACACAACAGAACAACATGAATGCTTGTTTGTGCTGCTCCGCTGTGGGATGACATTACAGGGTTGATTCCCCCCATGGTTAACAACTGTAACATGGAGGGCCACGCACTGACTAACTGTATAGAAAAAGGGAAATGTTACCATCATTAATTTATGATCAATTAAAGAGAACCTCTTTGCATCAATGCGATTGTTATGTAGCAAGCGGATTGCAATAATATTTTTTTTAATTACAAGGCCTCACGGTCCTCCACTGCCCTTGCCCTGGGGAGCAGCAAGCGGAAGCAGCAGGGGACACTGCGGCTCCTCAGAATCCCAACACTGCTCCTGCCACCACTGTGTGCTGCTCCCCAGGGCTGGGACATAAGAAGTGCTATAGTGAGTCGGACAGATGATCCGTCGAGTCTCGCATCCTCTCCCTAGCCGTGGCCATTCTCAGGAGCGAAGTACCATGGTAAAGATCAGGAAACCAACCCGCGTAGAACACATGAAACCTATATGGATATAGAGTGAGCACTGCATGTTAATATTTGTCTCCGTGTTTGGTGTCTAACCGATGACTGTAATGTATAGGAAAACACGGTATAACTTAGATGACATGAAGTATCCGTTATTAGGGACGGGTAAACACAGTTCGGAAGTTCGGTGTTTGGACCGAACTCGACCAGTTCGGTCAACCGAACCAAACTTCCGAACCAAATTTCCGAACTTGGCTCTGTTCTCCCATCCCTAAAAGATAATATTCCATTTAATTCAATGGGGTTTGAATTTCCGAACTTTGTTCGGAAGTTCGGAGTTCGGACCGAACTCAAATAGTTCGGTCAACCGAACCGAACTTCCGAACCGAACAGAATTTCTGAACTCAGTCCTGTTTGCCCATCCTTATGAGTTATACAAGCCAAAATGAACCCATTGTTTATTTATTCGTTTGTTTTATTTTTATATCCCGCCCTATCCTGCCCAAGCAGCTCAGGGCGGCCTACAATCATCATAAAAACATCCATAATAATAATGATAATAAAATAAGTTAAAAACACAACCAAGTGGAGCAGAAAACAACCCCCAAATCCACCCTACTAACCCTCCACCCACCACCCTACCCCCCTTCCTCACTGAAAGCCAGGCAGAACCACTAGGTTTTATGTTGACGTTGAAACGAAGGGAGGTCTGGGGCCACCCGGGCCTCTGCCGGAAGGGAGTTCCACAGCTGTGGTGCGGCCACCGAGAACGCCCTCTCCATCATAGTCCCCCAGGATCTCCGGGGGACCTCAAGGAGGGTGCCCCCCCAATGATGGCAGGGGCCGATCCACAGTCCTGGGAGTGAGGCGGTCTAACAGATAGGCAGGGACCAGGCCATATAGGGCTTTATAGGTCAACACCAACACCTGGATTCGGGCCCAGAAGACTACAGGCAGCCAGTGCAGAGAATGGAGCACTGGTGTTATGTGCTCCCGGCAATCCATCCCCGCAAGGAGACAGGCCACCGCATTCTGCACCAGCTGCGGTCTCTGAGCCATCACCATGGGTAGCCCCACATAGAGCATGTTGCAATAGGTCCAGTCTTGAGGTGATTAATGAATGGATAATGGTAGCCAGGTCCAAATCTGAAACATACGGCTGAAGCCGACACACCAGATGTAATTGGTGAAACATGCCCCTCACCACAGCATCCACCTGGACATCCAGGCGGAGCTGAGGATTGAAGAGCACGCCCAGACTACAGACCTGAAAGATATGGGGGGGATGCTCCCCATCAATGAGGGGGGGCCTCCACTCCCTCGCCCCTACTCACCAGCAACACCTCCGACTTGTCAGGATTAAGCTTCAGACAGCTCGCCCTCATCCAGTCCCCCGCAGCCGCCAAACACTGGGTAAGCACCGAGACTGCTGGGCCGGGGTCTGATGAAAAGGGGAGATAAAGTTGGGTGTCATCAGCATATTGATGACACCGGACACCAAACCCTCTGACGAGCTCCCCCAGCGGCTGCGTTTACACACTGAATAGAGGGGGGATGGACTAGAACCCTGCAGAACTCCACACATGATGTCATGGGGGGGACGAAAACCAGTCTCCCAGCAACACGCGATGAGTTCTTCCAGCCAGGAAAGAGCAGAACCATTCAAGAACCGTCCTGCCCACCCCGTTGTGATAACTTAGAGAAAGGAATAGGAAACCTTTTGAACTCTTCCCATTCCTTTATGTTTACTGATAAGCCAAAGGGCTATCCATTGTGTGTGTATTACACTGATTGTAATCATCACAAGAGAAGCCGCTTCAAAGGTCCCGAGGCTTAGGGTGATTTCAGACGTGACGGGGTGAATATTCACCCCGCAACGACCACAGTCAAATGCGGGCCGCGGTGAACTGTGGTGAACGTCTGATTGCCACCCGTCAGATGTTCACCACAGTCAAACGCGACCCACGTTTGCATTGACCACGTTTCGTTACCTCTCACCACCCAGAGGTAACGAAGTGTGGTCAAAGGCCACCACGGCCGTGGTCAAGGGTTTGTCACGTCTGTTTACTCACCCTTCACCACGGTCGGGGTTCGCCTTCCCAGTCCCAAGTGGGCAGTGCGGCCGGATAGGCCATACTTCCTGCCCGTCACGCTGGGGGGCGGTCTGACGGCGACGCGCAGGGGGCGGGGCCATGCGGCCGCACGCAGCACCGCACGGCCCCGCTCCCTCCGTGGTAGGGTGAGGCAACAGACGTCACGGCCGCCCGAAGTGACCATGGGCCATGGTGTCTCGTTCCCCACGGGTGGGGGGGAAGAGGGGAATGTCTGTTCGCCCACCCCTTGACCCCCACCCGTGGTCCGAACCACACCACGGCCCACGGTCAATTCGGGCGGCCGTAACGTCTGAAATCACCCATAGTCTCATAGAAGCCATTCAGGTAGATGCTGGTAAGACAATCTAAGGGTGATTTCAGAAGTGACATGGTGAATGTTCGCCACAGTCAACCTCAGTCAAACTCGGGGGGTGGTGAAAGCGCCGTGCATGTCTGTTTGCTCACATCCAGATGTTCACCACAGTCAAATGCAGCCCGGGGTGAAGCTAACCATGCTTCGTGAGGTCGGGGCAGGAGGAGGTCCAGAAGTGTGGTGAATGGTCACCACGGTAGGGGTGAATGAAAAGTAACTTCTGAACGGAAACCTGCAGCTGCGGTGGAAGGAATTGACCCCAGCCGTGGTGCATTCTGGGGCTCGAACCGCGGTCCACATCTCCACTGCATGTCTGTTGTGTTCCCCCGGCCCATGTTCTCTCTGACTGCCCCCGGGCGGTGGTCACGATCCTGTCACTTCTGTTGGGGCTGCACATGTCACCACAGCCCGCGGTGAATCTGTTCACACCGAGGTGGGATTCACTGTGGTGAATTGGAACGCGTCACTTCTGAAATCACCTTAAGTTAATTAACAATTCAAAGCAAGCAGACTGAGTAAAAAGGCTTTTAGTTATGAGAGAGAGTTTTGACCAACAGATCTTCCGAAGAAATTTTACAACTGTAACGAAGCAAGATGCTGGACCCACCTTTTTTCCATTAAGGCTGAGAGAGAAAAGATTCAAAGACTGAACTGAACTTGTAAGCATATAGCTGTATAGGGTAAGACTAAACTTAGAAGTTACAGTAACGTAGATTTGCATGATCTATTATGTTTATTTTATTTACTACACTCTGAGCACATATATCTTGCATTATATATTAACCTTGTTTCTTATAATAAACTTCTTTTAGCTAAACTGGTGTGCTTAAGTGAATTCCTGACTTCAGGGTGACACGGTTTGCGGTGATTGAGTCAACATGCTCAGACAAACCTGACGGAGTAATTCCTGTGCTTTCAGAAATTCTAAGGTAAAGGTGACTATGAGAGTTAACCCCTTATGGTCTGGAACAGTTCCGGAGAGAGCTGATCCAGTAGGAACTATAAGTGGGGAAACTGAGTCACAGCTAGCCTAGATCTGGGGCAAAGAGGTCCCAGTCCCATCACAAGTACCTAAGAAGTCCTAATAGAGTGATCCACGGCCTGCTGTTCACTTCCAGCTCTTGACAGTCCAGAGGCTGCATCCCTCAACCTACTTGGCTAATAGCTATGAATGGACCTGTACCTACAAGACTAGGATGGGCAGGGAGAGGGTGACTCTCTCCACTTGTTCTCCCCACTTGTTCCTTTTAGAGATCATAGTAACCTGCATGGTTGGCCTAGATGTCCCTTTGGGCCTTCTGTGTCAGGCAAAGGAGTAGCCACCATGTAACAGTTGTGAAGTTAGGGATAAAATACAGGAGAGTATTTCCAGCATGAAACGCTCGCCTAGTGCAATGTGTAAAAACCCTAGGGGTGGTACTATCGGTATCCGATGAATCCAATAATACCGATAATTGTCGGTATTGGTATATCATTTTTTTTAACATTGCTGGTTTCTCTCGGATTTTAACACCGACGCCATTTAACAATAAGCTGTGACTGACTCTAAGAGCAGGACGGCAGCGCGGTGACTCTTCCGCTGCGGACACCGAGAGGTTGGTATTGCTTTGGATCAACGGAGAGGAGAGATGCGGACAGGACTATCCTCCACCAGAGATTTGCCATTGATTTGGATAGGCAAAGGATTTGTCCTGTAAGTTGACCATTAGGTGATGGGTGGAAAACCTTTTTCCTCCCTGGGGCCACGTTGAAAATGGATACAATCTCTGAGGGTTGCATAGAATGTGGGGGTTGGGGTGTTAAGAGGGGCACTCAGGAAGAGGAGGATCATGGATCTTTGCCCTGGATCTGTCCCCTATGCCCTGGGTGTTTTAACAAGCAAGGCGAGGAGTGTGTGTGTGTCCGTGGCCACTGAGTAGCACTGCCGTGGAGCACCCACTCGGGTAGAATGCAAGGGGGAGGATTTAAATGGGTGGCTCCCAGCGTGGCTACCCCAGCCGTGAAGGCAAGCCGCTATGCACCCCCTCTGCCACAGACCATGGGGAAGGAGAAAGCTTGCCGGGCTGGTCTTTGTAATTGGCATGTTCCCAGCATGAGCACTGAGGAACCTGGGCTCCCCAATTCTCCTGACCAGTTCCCATGACTTGCCAAGGCCACGTCTCCCACCCAAGGCACCAGTCTTCTGGCGTGACTGGCCACCCCAGTTCATACCAGCAGGGGCTCGGTGGCTGCCTGTTGCCAGGGAGCTATTTGGCTTGCCCTGCACGTGTCGTGACGGCGTACTCTGGATGTCCCAGCAGTGCTTCATGCCTGGCCGCGAGTGGCTGCGCCACACGGTTCACAGGAACGCACGTTTCCTCGCTCCACCTTTGAGATGGGTGGTGGGCTCCATGGTTCCTGGGTGGCCATGCCAGGGTAGCATCTCCTCTAAACATACCCTTCATCTCCGCTCCCTTGCCAAGAGTTCAGTTTTTCAGCGTGGCGGGGTAGGAACTGGATCCAGAGAGCAGATCTAGCAACTGGGAAGGAGCCAGATTAAAAACTAGCCACAGGCTGCATTTGGGGCCTGGGTTTCCCCGGCCCTGCATTAGGTCAACAAGGCTGTTCAATAAACAATGGGCTCATTGCTCAAGAGAGAGAAACCTACATAATTACGTAGATTTCTTTCACTCTAATGAGTCAATGAGGGCAGAAACCCTCAGTAGATAATATTTTGGCTTTCCAAATTGGCTCATAGCTGTATCTATTTTGCTTTCATCTCTTAGGTTACCAAAGCTGCGATGTCTAATAAGGCAGGCAACAGCCATCGAACCAGACTGAGGTTAGTGAAGTGGGTGAGCACTTGATATTTGAGCCATTCATCATCCTAACCGCCAAGTGTGCCGCTCCAGTGAGATCATGTGATTGCATTTGCAGTGTGTCCTCATGCAGGCAAGCGGCGAGCATCCAGGAAGAAGAGGAATAGAGACTTCATTTTTAATTGCAGCGCCTCCTAGGTAGATCCTTCAGTTTAGCTGATGATTAGATGTACTCGCTGGGAATCCGCTTCCTTCTGCAAAAGAAGGGACTCGCGATGACTTTATACGCGCAGTTTATATTAGGTAAGGAATCGGCCTTTAGTGTCTTGCAGTGCAGGCATTCCTACTTCCCAGGCCATGATTGTCACCAGTCTGGTACAATTCAATTTGTCCCCAATAGATGATGAGCTTATAAAAGTTTCAGCTACAAAGCAATTCTTGATGGATCTGCAAGGTATTTATCTGAGATCCCCTTGGATGTTAACGGATGAGAGGTTAACCCGCTGGAGTCCAGGGTCACCATGCACAGGCATGCTGCTGCCACTCACAGGTTCCACGCAACAAACCGGACAGACGGATAGTGGTCATTTTTAAAGTGCAGGAACTCTCCATGAGAGGCCCCGCCCCTCCCAGCCTCCAAGGCTGCTGAGGCGAGCTGCAGAGAAAGCGGTGGAACTCTGTTCCCCCACGTTCCTGCTCCACCACACTGCTACCGCCTTGGACTCTACGATCCTGGTGGACCTGCACACACAGCGAGGTTGCGTGCCCCCTAACAGATGGGAGGTGCCCATGTGGGCACCCATTCGCCCACGTCAGCCAGCATCCACCTGTACGGCAGGCTCCACATTCACTGGGACCAGGCCATGAGTGGGGGCCGTGGGACAGGCAAACATCCAGCGGGCACCTAACAGATGGGCAGGTGGGGGCTAATCTGGACTACTGTCTCGTCTGTTTTCACGCCTGACTGGGGGTTTCACTACAAGCTGAAGATATTTCACCTTCGAATGACACAACTACTGCTGTCTGAATAAAATTAGCATTTAGTTTCCAGTGTTCAGCTTAGAAACTATTTGGTTAGTTTGATTGTTCTCCCACCCTTTTCCAAAGGCTCACCCATTACAGCCTTGCTGGTAAAGTACCTGCCTTATCCAACAGAGGTTGCCCTAATCAGTCCTATCGTAAGATTTGCTACATTCACTGCATTTGACAGTAGCATCGGGGGAGGCGGTATTTGTGTATACTCACCTATTTCTGCTGAAGGTATCTAGAATTTTCTATAACAAAGTCTTGTGAATTTTGGGCTTGAAGGTTATGACTCCTCGCTCCCCTCACCTAACTCCTGCTGATACCCTCCATCCAGTACAATCTGTTAACTGAGGTCTGTGTACTCACACCCTCACCACACGGACCAGCTAGTCATCATTCTCGATGTAACCAAGCCAAGCGCGTGCACCTGGGACCTCGCATCTTTGTGAATGTTACACTCCTTGTCTCTCCCGCTGTTTCCCTTCCTTCATCCCACCCCACCCCATCTCTCAGTTGGGGTGTAGCAGGTCCTGCGGTGGTGCTGGAGAGCTGGACTAGATGATCCTTGAGTTACCTTCTAGCCTAATGACTCTAAATAAACCCAACAAAATCTATCAGAATCAAGACTAGCGCAAGGAAGGGGTCGGGAGTTGGTGAAAGAATAACAAGCAAATGACTTCTGTTGGCCTGTAAGAGCTGAACACCAGACTTGTGGCATCAGGTACAAGGTGCATAGATTCTCAGCCAATATTCCTGGACAGTTGTGTAAAACGTGAATGACTTGGATTCAAGGTGCCAAAGGTAACTTCCTTTTGTTGTACCATGGGTAATTTATCCTGTACGGCAATAGGGCCACTGAATTGTTGATTCTGACTGGAATCAGTGCTTTACTAATGTGCATGGAAGTAAATGAAATCAATAAAAAGAAATAAAAGAAATAAATAATAAATATTCGAGACCTCGCCCTGTTGGCCATCGTGCCTTAAGTTGGCAGGTGATCAAACCTTTGCTGTGGTGGGCCCCTCAGTACAGAACTCACTCCTTCCAGAGGTTCATCTCAGTTCCTTCCTTCTCACCATCAAAAAGCTCCGGAAGACTTTCCTGTTCTCCAGGTCTCTTTAGAGCAAGGGTGGGGAACCTCAGGCTCAGGGGCCAAATGTGGCCCTTGGCAAGTTTTTATGTGACCCCTTTCTACTGTCAGGATCTGGACCTTGGATCCATTCTCTATCCCCAAGCGCTGAAAAACTAAGCTCATGCTAATGGAGCAGAGAGGAGAGCATGCACACAAGGGTAGGGGACAGATCCATGATCTGTGCTCTCCTTTTCTTGAATAAACCCATTAAGCACCCCGGCCCCCAACCTCTATGTGGCCCTCGGAGCTCGGACTAATATGCAACGTGGCCCCCAGAACAGAAAAGGTTCCCCACCTCTGCTTTAGAGGATCCACTGCTGGTACCCCTTAACATATTTTTTCCTCCCCCTTTTAAACTGTTGTAAATGGATTTCAAGACATTTAATGTGATTTTGTACTAATGTTATGATGACACACCCTGAGCACAATTCGGTGAGGAGGGGGGCACTACATAAACACAATTTATTATTAAGATTATTTTTAAAATCAGGATTTCATCCATGGATGGCAGGATTCCTACCCGCAGTTTCCATAAAGATCTGTGAACAAGGTTGCCCCTAAACTGCACCACTAAGTGACAGCGGTTTTATGGGCTGCTTGGATCTGAGCCCCGTTAGGCGATTGTTCCAATGGGTAAGACCAGACGTGAGGGTGGTAGAGTAGCTCCCCAGCTCGGCCCGGGGCAGGAAACCGCAGCTGACTCAGCCTGGGTTGGAGAGTGGCACAGAACTAATGTGGCTAGGGCCGGAGAGCCATCCCACCACCCACACAGCCTGGGTGGGCAGGGGAGGCACAACAAAAGTGCGAGCGACTGCCCGTGCCCTGCTTCCAGAGCCATGACAGACAGTCATGGCGGCCAATGACAGGCAGTCATGGCAGCCGGCCATGGTGTCCCCCAACCCGGGGCAGGTATGGCAGTTCTGCACAGATGTGCTAGTCCACCTGGGCAGCCCTTAGCCAGGACTGTGACCTTCACAGACTTTCCAAGGACACAACCTGGGCTAGCCCCCACCACCACCACCACCACCCCGGAGCAGTAGCGGACCAATATCTGGCAGTGCCTAAACAGACATGCCCGGTGGGTCCCGGGCCAAATCCTGCCACCCTCACATCTGTTTTTACCCAATTTACTGCACATGCTGCCTGCACTGAGACACCTCCATGTCACATTTACTAAACACATTGATCTTTAGTGAGATAGCAAAATAGCAGTTGTTGCCAACAACACATTAGACTTGCTCCTTTGGAACATTATTAATCTTCATTTACTGAACCCCAACCCCTTTATTGGCTCTTCAGTGCCCACACTCTCTGAAATGGGTGATATTTGGGGAGGGCAGAATGCCCCTTCTCCGTAATGCAGGTGAGAAAAGATTCTCTGACCATAATCTGAGTTGCACATTGTGTCTATGAGGACAAAGCAAAACCCTAAAGAAATGCATAAAGGGGGACAATGATTTAATGGGATAAAACAAATAATCCCTGGCAATGGGAAGTACAGCAAAGTGCCATGTTGTCAAGCATCTCTGTTAGGTGTGAATCTCAATACTTGTGATGCTAGTGCTGCTGCTCAGAAAACGTGAAGAAAGCCTCTGTTGAATTCACAATGAACAATAGGGGGCAGTGTTGAGGTAGGTATTTTGCAGCATGTCCTAAAAATATTCCGCAGTGTCAATGTTTGCCCAGTTAAATAAGATGTTCAATCATAATGGTGATTGCAGGAAAGTAGGAGATGCAAATGGCAACGCTAGTTGAAGGGTTTTGTGTCATTTGCAAGAACCTACTTTTCTCAAAAGATTGCGAATAAACGTATTAATTCCTAGTCATGAAAATATCTTCCGAAATTGTACCACTTGCACAGAACTCCTACACTTTCTTCACTACCATAGGACTTAATCATGCTGCTTTTAAATAAATTTGTGATATGCTTACTGCCTCATAATTAAACAACAAGCACATTTCCTCTGTAGCTGAAGGTCTGTATAATTAAGGGATGGCATTGAAATATGCTGTCAAGTTCTGCGCGCACTGTGGGGGACCGAGGCCGATTGTCTGCTTTACTCTTCGGTATATATAGAGCTGTGTGACCGGCCGGCGGGAGCAGGAGAGACAGACCTGGGTCAGCGAGGCGGGGAAGAGGATCCGGAACCAGAAGACGAGCGGGCGGCCGTGACGCTGGCGGCAAGACGCCGGGAAGGCAGGGCCAACCCAACGCAGGGGGGCAGGGCCAAGCTCCGAGAGGGGAGGGCGCGGCCGAGGGGGCGAGGAGAAGCCGGCTACAAGAGGGCGGCGAACAGCCCAGGAGGAGGGGGGAGAGAGCAGGTGTCGGCGGCAGCGGAGGGCGAGGCGCAGAACCCCTGGAGGTACTCGGGGACCCCAGACTGGGGCGAGGGCCTGGGAGTGGCCACAGCCACCGAGACTTGGGGGAAGGGAACGGAGAGCGAGGCGCTGGACCCCTGGAGGTACTCGGGGACACCAGATTGGGGCGAGGGCCTGTGAGTGGCCGTGGCTCACCGAGACTTGAGGGGGCGAGGAGGAGCCGACTACAAGAGGGCGGCGAACAGCCCAGGAGGAGGGGGGAGAGAGCAGGTGTCGGCGGCAGCGGAGGCCGAGGCGCAGGACCCCTGGAGGTACTCAGGGACCCCAGACTGGGGCGAGGGCCTGGGAGTGGCCACAGCCACCGAGACTTGGGTGAAGGGAGCGGAGAGCGAGGCGCTGGACCCCTGGAGG
>QEPC01010496.1:1618826-1652575 GCA_003113815.1 Sphenodon punctatus
CCCCCCCTGCCGCTCACCCCCTTCCCCAGTGGTACTGGGGGAGGGAGGTGAGCGGCGGGGGGGACTCGGGGAGCAGTGCCTCTCTGCTCCCTGACACACCCACCCCAGCGCGTTTACTCATTGTCGTTGTCAGGTCGGGGACTGGCACTACTCCAGGCAAACAGGCAGGCAGTTCAATGGAGGTGCTCAGCGGCAAGATGGGCTGCCATGCACATGCTGTGTTAGTTCAAGCATGCGTGCTGCAGCCCATCTCGCCACCAGAGCGCCTCCACCAAACACCCAGGTGAGGTTTTGCATTGAGCCCATAGGGCTCAATGCAAAGCTGCTGCCAGGGCAATTTCATTCCTTAGCGGCGCACTTGGACTGAATGCTGAGCCGCCCAGCTCGCGTTCAGCCTAAGTTTGTCCCTTCTGGGACTCCAGACTCTGGAGTCCCAGAAGGAGTCCAGGCAGGGGCGCTAGAGAGCTCACTGACTGAGCACCCTCTGCCTCTGCCTCGCTGGCGGCTGAGTGAAATTGACATTGGAGCGCCATGCTGCTCTGACTTCAGCAGTCAGGGCAGCGCGGCGTTCCGATGTGCCGCCGGCAGCAGAGACAGAGCACTCAGTCAGTGAGCGCTCTGTCAGTGAAGCACCAGGGGGACCGGGGAGAGCAGGGGCAGGGTGCTGCCCCAGGCACCCCCACGCTACAGCCACCACTACTGCAGCCCTGGTTCTGCCCGTGCCAGTCTGCTTCACCCCTGGGCTGGCTGGTCTCTTTAAAAGCCCCATGCCAGATGTGGAAGGAGAGCAGGCTGAGCCACCAGAGTGCTGCCAGCACAGCAGACCAGCTGGAAGCATTGCTGAGGTCTGTCTACTAGGTGGACCCTCGCTTCCGCTGTGCGCCTGGCCAGCTGTTGCCCCTAACAGTACCATAGAGTTTTGGGCTCCAGACTAGAACATCTGGTGATTGCCTGCAACTCTATGGTGTGGGGAGGGCACTGTGAGGGAGGACGGCAAGTTGAGGAAACCAGTGGGTCCATCTAAAGTGGACCCAAGCAGGGTTGCAAGCGGGCAGATGATGGGGTGCACCCCCAGAGCTGCTCCGGGGGCAGGCAGCCTCCTTTTGCATCTGTCCGTTTGCACCCCCGCAAGGATGGGGTTATGTCACAAGGAGATGTGACAAACTCTTTGCTGTGTCCCTTTTTGATGTGGTTCCACGCTCCGCTCCAGATTTCCTCCCAGAGGCAGGCAGAAACCCTGTTCATACGTGGCGTAGGTATTCTGGGAATACAAAAGATCTCCAGTTCAAGCTAGAGTGTCAGGATCCTTGGCCATGAGACAAAGTCAAGAGTATGAGAAGAGCAAAGGGTCAAAGTTCAGGGCTGCATTTGAATCAGGCATTTGGTCCATGGGAGCAGAAAAGAGGCATAGTCTGGTAACTAGGTGTCATGTATCCTGTATATAGGCATATATGTTTGACCATCTGTGTTTCAATATATTGGAAATCAGAATTAGCCTCTCTCTATGATGATTTCTTAAAAGAGCTGTCCTATTAGTGACCTTTCTACTGAACTCTTGACCAGATACTGGAAAGTCAGCCTATATACTGGAATAGACGATATAATCAAGTCTGTCTCTTAATGAAATTAACAGTTTCTGTTGATTAGACTCAAAATACGTGAGTCTCAGGCAGGGCAGGAAGAGGCCATGTTTGTTTGGAGTTTACTCGTCGTTAATCCTATCTATATGATAGCAACCTGTTTAGCATGTATCAACAGGCTTCTTACTATGTATTTTGAGAAAAAACCCTCCCTGTCAGCAGTTTTGACCTGACGTCATTTTTAGCTGACCTCCAAGCATCTTTCATTCTATAAGAAGAGAGAGGAAAGATGGATTTTTCAGAAAGCTTCCTTTCCTGAAGCTTCTCTCACTTCTTCCATCTGGCAGAATGGGGAAAGGACTGGATAATATGTTATATCCTATATGATGCATTGAGTCAACCATAGCAATAATACTTAGAGCCTATGTTATATCTTATAGATGTTAAGATCTTTAACTTGTAACAGAGCTGTTCCTTGAACAGAAATGTCTTTCTAAGTCATGTACTTTTAACTGACACTGTTTCTTTTGTACTATGTCTTTATTTGAACTTAAGTAAACTATTGCTTCATATCTTATAATATTAATAAGTCTCATAGCCTCATTTATATAAATGAATTGGTCTTTACTATACTTTGCTGAGCTGGCTGGCTTATTAGCAAAGTGCAAACTCGAATTGCACATATTGGAAAAGAGCACCGTATATCCAGATCAGATCATGTCAGGCCTGGACCACTAAGCGCATTTTCCTTTTGAGGAAACCGAGGCACAACGTGACAGAGGCAGGGGTCAGAGTCGAGGGAATCAGTCCTAGCAGGGTCTAGAAGGGGCCAGGAGTAGCTGGGGGGCAGGAGGCTATAGAGCCAGGTCTCTCGTTGCTTATGCCAGGGGGTTGCTATCATACAGGAAACTATATAGGAGTCCATGGCCAATCAGGGTGCAGGTTAACAGTGGCCAATCAGGAGTCCGGCAGGCTTGCATGAGGCCAGAGGGCTGTGGTTCCACTGCTTTACCACAACTGCCCAGTGGCAGTGTAGATTCCACTGCTGCCTATGAGCTCGAAGGACCAGGGTTTGAGGCTTCTGCTTCCCTTTTTGGTCCTGATAGATTGGGCATATTAGCCCTTTCACATGTACAGAAAAAAAACCCAAAGCAGCTGTGGGGCGGTAGCTACTCCAAAAAAAAAAAAAAATGTACAAAGGGCCTCTCAGACTAAGGCTGTACTTTCTACACAAGCACAATTATCTTGGTCTTAGCTGTAATGTAGCAATAGAATCTTTTAATTTTATTAATATCTTACGTTGTCCTGCCATGAAGAAAGGAAGCTAGGCCCAAAGACTGTGAAAGGAGCAGACTTGGTGACTTTGTATTGAGAGATGCTCTTGGAACAGCAGCATGGAGGAGTGGAAGAAGGAGAAAAGAGGCCAGGGATTGTCCTGTTTGTATTGTCAGAGACTGTGAGGAGACAAGAGATGGTCCAACTCAACAGTTAACATCCTGCCATCCATGGACAATTGAGTCCTCTAGCCCCAGTCAGGACAGGAGCCATTAGCAAGACTGTTGTGGCACAACTCCTCCACTCAGGAGACGCCCAGAGTCATCTGTTCCTGATGAGGGTTGAGGGCCATCTCAAAGTCAGGAGAGAACAATGTGCCAGGAAGATGTTAATGTGCTCAGAGGAATGGGAGCTGGGAGGCTCACCCTTTTCTCTAGACAATTGGGCACCAAAAGGACTGTTAAGCCGCAAAGATCCATAAACAATGGAAAAGACTCTCTCTCTGCGAAAGAAGAGTGACATCACCTCTTTCCCACAGACCCTCCTGCCTCACCATAGATATTTTTGTGATGCAAGCGCCTCAGCCCCTTCGCCTCCACATTTTAACAGCAGCACCTAAAAAAGTACATAAGGACTGGTTTGAACAGGTGGAACCTTGAATGGCGGCTTGTGGTCACTAGCATTAGCAGTGAACCTCGTGGGGTCATTCCCTTCCTGACACTGCACGCATGGATCACACTCTCATTGTACCCCAGCAGCCCATCTCTCCAGCTTCACCTGGGCCCCCCTTCTAGCCTCCTGAGCCAAGGCCTGCACGGACTCCAGCTTGTGGCACTGGACACGTAAGAAACATTATTGTGTAGGGCTACTTCTGCTTAGGTTTGGGTAGCGTTGTTACCTGCCAAGACTAGGAAACCAGGACTTGTGCTTTTCTTGTCTTCTAATAAAATTATACTTGAGATTAAAGTGGGTTGAACTTAAAGGCGATCTTCGATCCCACTCAGCTGATGGGCATATGCGGTCACTGCTCATTGTGCTCATTATTGTGGTTGGACCTCCCCAGTCCATGGTTAACAATAATTGAGTGAAGCTACAGTAATTCTGGGATGACATCCCAGGATTGTCAATCTGAAATAACGATCTACACGATCATTAATTTTCCATAATAAAGCACTATTCCGGAATGGCAGTATAAACACTTATATCGGTGTAAAAGTCAAAAGGACAGGCGCATCAATCCCACTGGTGCAGCGCAGTTGAATTTCAGCACCTTGGGGAACTCTGAGGAGAATGCCTCTGCTGGAGCATCGGTTTTATCATTAATTGTCCGGGGCGTATATTGCCAGAGTGGGTTCTGCATCTGTGTAGAGAGCTGAGACAAACAGGACAGTTCCAAAGGGAACTGGATTCCACCACACAGACAGCGCCGTTGAATTTCAGTGCCTTCTTCCGCTCTGATTTCTGAGAATACAATGGATTGGTGGGGGTGCTGGTGCCCTTGACGATAGTGGACATGCCATCTGCCCCCTCCATTTCCAGCTGCCCCCTTCCCCATTCCTGGCCAATCTGAGGGTTTGGTGAGAGACCTTAAGGAGAGGGGCAGTATCTCCTCGTCCTAGGTGCCTCTCCTGGCTGCTGTGTGGGCACCTGTGAGCCCGTTTCCTCCCAACGTCCTTGCTGTGCCTATGTCACTTGCTGTCATGAGCCCCTGGATTGGATGGAGGTGATAGATTCCCTACGCTGCAGGGTCAGAGTGGATTAGGAGACAGCATGGGTAGCATTTTGTCACAGCCTTCTCTGTTGTAAATCCCTGCCCGTGACATTTTGCCACCAGACTGCAGAATACCATAGAGACATTGTGCAGAAGGGAGGTAAACTCTACCTGCAGTTCTCTATGGCATGGGGGCTTTATCCCGTGATAAACATCTACACGAGCACGCTGCACTATCCTATGTTGTTTTATCCCAGAAAAAAATTAAACCTCAAATTATCAGGTTCATCAATTCAGGAATAAAACCAGGAAGCAGGAATTATTTATACTGGGATGTCTGTCCACATGAACCATTAATCCCTGAATTAGAAGGGTTTATTCAGGGATAATGCATGTGTAGAAGTACCCTAAACTAATAATTCAGATAGGGACCAGTGAGTACTTTTAGAATTAAAAAAAAAAGTTATCTACAACCTGTTTTGCTTTTTGAGAAGCTCTGGATGCAAAGCACTGTACTAAGAGCAACAATTTGTTTTTATTGTCCCGATTCAAGAGGAGGAGAGTTGCTTCGTTTTGTGTCTGTTATCAGTTCTGACAAAGACACTGAACAATAGATCAAGAGAGAAAGGCAGCTGTTCTTGGGAAGATCGGGATGGATTCATTGATAATTCACAGCTGGCTTCCAAGGAGCCTCAACAAAAGTAACAGCAAAGACAGAAGAACTAATTCCATGAGTAGCAGCATCTTGGATGAAAAGCTTGAGGAGAATGAAGATGATGTAAAGGACATCAACTGTCTGCCTATAAAAAGAGGAAGAAAAGAGAGAACAAAGAGATCAAAGGAAGAGTAAAATTATAGGCCACCTGTAGGCCAGTGGGCTGCATTCACCAGCTTCCCAAAGGCACGATACAGGATGAGCAGAATAGCTTTCTGGGAACAATTAAAGGTGCTGGTTCCGCTATATTAGAACCCTAAATGGCCCGTGGCACTGGAGGAGCTCACCCAGCCTCTCTCCTGCCTCCGTGGAGACACTCCTTGGGCTGCCCAGAGGCGGTCCCCTACCCACACCAGGGTCTACTGGAAACTAGCTTGTGATCACGATCGAAAGCTTGGCTGCTCCTGAATTAGATCGTGCTGCTTCAAAGGGTAGACTATGGGTACTTTCACATGTGATGCGTCCCGCCACCGCCACAGACTGTTATGGGCCGTGTCGGGAGCTGTCACTCCACCGGGGACTCAGCCCGGCCACCAAACCAATGTTACGACAGCCAGGGTGGAGAGATGCATGGACATGCTTTGCACATCCCTGCCCCCATGCTTTGTGGAACGGCCCGTCCCTTCCCCTGATGGACAGCCATGGTGGTTTATGATGGCCCCATGGCTGCCCAGAAGTGCCACCACTCCAGACCGTGGTGAGTATTTATTTTATTTTATTTTTAACATCTGCCTCCCCACCCCTCCTGCCACAGGCAGCTCAGGGCAGCTTACAATGACTAAAAACATCAAAATTAAAACAACATATAAAAGGAGGAAAAAACCCATCCCCCCCCAACCCAATCCCCCCCACCACCATTACCCATCTCCCCCGCCAAACGCCTGGTGGAACAGCCAGGTCTTACAACTTCTCCAAAAGGAGGGAAGATCTGGGCCCAACCGGGCCCCTACCGGAAGGGAGTTCCACAGCCGCGGTGTGGCCACCAAGAATGCCCTCTCCGGCGTGGCCCCCCAAAGAACTCAGGGGACCTCGAGCAGGGCACCCCCAGAGGACTGCAAGAGCGATCCAGGACCCAGGGAATGAGGTCATCTCAAAGATAGGCAGGGCCCAGGCCGTTTAGAGCTTTATAGGCCAAGACCAACACTTTGAATCGGGCCCGGAAAACTACCAGCAGCCAGTGCAGAGAACAGAACACTGGTGTAATATGCTCCCGGTGGCCCAGTCCCACTAAGAGACGGGCCACCGCATTCTGCACCAGCTGCAATTTCCAAGCCCCATGTAGACTGTGTTACAATAGTCTAGTCTAGACATGATGAAAACATGGATGACAGTGGCCAGGTCAGAGTCTGAAACAAACAGCCAAAGCTGTCGTAGCAGGTGTAATTGGCGAAAATCACTCCTCGCCACAGCCTCCACCTGGAGATCCAGGCAGAGCTGCGCATTGAGGAGCACCCCCAAACTCCGTACCTGGGAGGCCAATGGAGGGCAGAACCCATCAATAATGGGGGCCACCAACTCCATCGCCTTACCCACTAGCATCACCTCTGTCTTGTCAGGATTCAGCCTCAGTCAATTAGCCCTCATCCAATCCCCCACAGTCGCCAAACACCAAATAAGCACTGAGACTGCTGGGTCTGTTGAAAAAGAGAGATACAGTTGGGTGTCATCAGCATATTGATGACATCGCACACCGAAACCCCATATCACCTCACTGAGTGGCTGCATATACACGTTGAACAGGAGAGGGGACAAAACAGAACCCTGCAGGACTCCACACGAGGGGTCTCGGTATGATGAAAAATAGTCCCCGAGCACCACTCACTGCGTTCTTCCGGTCAGGAAAGAGTGGCACCATTCAAGAACAGTCCTGCCCACCTCTGCACAGTCGCACAGGCACGTCACCACCAGCTCATGATCAACAGTATCAAACGCAGCCAACAGATCTAACTGGATCAACAGGGTCGAACGACTCCAATCCAATTCCCGGTGTAGGTCATCTACCAAAGCAACAAGCGCAGTCTCAGTGCTATACCCCGGACAGAAGTCCGGCTGAGAGGGATCAAGAAAACTGATGCAATCAAGATGCCCCTGCAGCTGCCGAGCCACTACCCGTTCAATAACCTTCCCTAAAATGGGAACGTTAGAGACAGGCCAATAGCTGGCAAGGGAGTCCACATCAAGCAATGGTTTCTTGAGCAGAGGCCGCACTACCACCTCCTTGAGACAGCCTGGCACTCTGCCCTCCCGCAGGGAGGCATTGACCACCCCAGCCAGCAACACCCCTATTGTCTCCCGGCAGGACTTAATCAGTAGCCCTGACCGCCCCAAGAACATCCACCACGTTGGCAGGTGTCACCGACTGAAATTGATCCCATAAAACCGGACAAGGCAGGGTTTCCATAACCTCTGGTTCCCCTAATGAAATAAGTGCAGCATTGAAGTCATGGTGAATATGAGCGATTTTATCCACAAAATAATCCACAAACATGTCACAGCGAGCAGTATTTTACTCCACTCCAAGGCTGAGGGAGGCCAGACTGACCAGCCCCCTCACAACCCAGAAAAGCTCCACTGGACGGGATTTTGCAGATGCTATGAGAGTAGCAAAAAACTCCCTCTTTGCTGCCCGCATAGTCATGACATAAGCTCATAAACTGGCTCTATGCCGCAATCTATTGGCTTCAACACGCTAACAACGCCACCATAGCTGCAACCGCCGCCCATCTCGCTTCTGTAACCGCAGCTCCTCGGAAAACCAAGGAGGTCTGCAGGGCTGTTGCCTGGGCAGCGGATTTCTAGGAGCCGTCTGATCAACGGCCTCAGTCAGCAAGGTGTTCCACAGCACAACGAGGTCATCAATGAGACGGTCGTCAAGGTCAGAGGGTATCTCCCCCTGAGTATTCCAGAACTGCTCCAGAATGGCCCACTTTACCCCAGTCAGGCAGTCCTTATCTGGTCAGTGGTGGCACTTAGCCCGGGCTGGGAGTTGGGGATGGTCCTGACTCGCAGCCCGAGCTAATGCCACCACCGGACCAGGTAACCGCTTGAGCTAACATCTGGCGGGTGCCTTTAGGCATGATGGTGGCACCCAGATTAAATCTGTGCACAAGCAGATTCAACCATGCCATCAACATGTCAAATCAAATCAAATTATTTATTTGGCATGACCGTAGGTCTTTGCCCAGACTAGATTAAACTTCCAAAACCCTCATCGGGCATATACAAATCAAAAGTACAAAAACAATCACCACCAGACAAACACTCCTATAAAATCAAATCATGTCTGAAAACACCCTATATCACCAATTTGAAGAACTATGCATGTGCTTGACTTTATGCTCTGTGAGCAGTCTCATTAACTTCAATTGAATTACTCTTATGGCATACACTGAATCATATCTATACAACGTTTCTGGGACCTTGTAGGACCCTTGTCCAGCAGAGGTATAATCATCAGTGGCTTGGTGCCACTGCCTGGGCATATTTGAATAACTAACTTTATGTGCACAGATTCACCAGACAAGGAATAAGAGTCATCTAAATTGGAAGGCAGGTAATCCCAGCCAACAACCATTGCTTATTTCCCAGAGAGCAACATTTCCTCAAGAAATTATTCTAATGTGAGATCATTACTCTCCTGTTGCTCTCCTAACTCCCTTTTAACCTTGCAAAATCAAAATGGACAATAACACACCACCTTCTTTCCAAGAATCAAAACTTGCTCACATGCTAAGAAAAAGTAACTTGCAACATTGTCCTCTAATGGTGCTTGCTATATAATTAAGTATGGTGCCATGGCATCCAAAAGGGTTGAGGCATTGGTTCAGAGGCAATTCAGAGGTCCAAATTATTACAGATTTTAAAAATGAGAGAAATATACAGAAAATCTGATTTGATGTAAGAGCGTTAGGAGAGATAGTATAAAACATATACTGACTGAATAATTTTAATTCATCAGCTAGACATGCCCTATTTTTTTGTGAATTTGTTGCTCTACTTCAGGGCATTAATGGGCATTTTTAGACATACGTTAAAGTTCCGGATGTTTCAATCTTCTAGATTTACAAGTCCACAAGTAAATTCCGGATTCATTTTTCACACGCACACTGCCCTGAGGCAGTTCCTGGATGCATTCTTCACACAAACACTGTCCTGAGGCAGCCTAAAGTAGCCGCAGCTGTAAACGTGACAGGCTGCCATGGAAACCAAGTGACCACAGCTGCCTGGAGCAAAGCAATTTACCAGGAGAACCTTTTACACACAAAAGTTCTGAGAGAAGTTTCACGCAGAAGTTCAAAGATCCAGATGTTTAAGTTCTGGATGAGTGATTTAGACACACAGAAAGTTCTGGATGTTACAGCAAACATCCAGGAGAAATGCGTGTCTAAAAACACCCAATGTCTAGTCGCCAAGTATGTTCGGAGATGTAACCTTTGACTGTTGGGAGCTGAGAGTGAGTGGCAGGGAATGATGACTCCATTATGATCTGTTGGGTACCTCTTTGAAGTGACCGAGATCGGCCACTGTTGGAGACAGGATGCTGGGTTCAATGGACTATTAGGGCGTTTCCAGACAAGACATTCCAAACCCACCTCCCACCCACTATGCATGTTACAGGGCACCCTTAGGGCAACATTGCAGCCCTGTAACATGTATAACTAGTGGGTGGGTGGGTAGTGGATGGAGAGCGTCTTGTCTGAAAATGCCCTTAGTCTGACCCAGTAGGACACTTCTTATGCTCTTCTTTTGTACCAGTTGAGAAGTCTTATAAATGTATGTGCTATTCTGATATTTTGATGTTAATAGCATTTGTTAATATTTATTAATGGCTAGTGGCAGAATGGCTTCAGATAATCATTTAACATTTCAGACAGTTGGTCTAACACCATTTACCTACTATATAGCCAATGTTTCACACCCATAAAGTGCAATGATCAAACGTTTGAGAAGTGACTATTGATGTGAGGTGGCTTCATATTTTGGTGTCCATCTTGTGTGTTGTTTAAGGGGGCTTCATCTATACAGGACTGGGCCCCTGGGCTGGACCTAGGGGCAGCATGGGCCTAGGGTGGCAGATTCTGAAGGGCGGTGGGGGTCCAGGGAGAGAGGACCCAGTCTGGGGGCAGGGCCGTGTCTGAGAGGCTTCTCCGAGCAGCCATAGGGCTACATCTCCTCCTCCCCCCCTTCACCACAACAGTACTGCCTCAAACCATGCACCACCCACAGCTGGAGGGGGGGAGGGGGAACACCCAGAGAAGCCTGACCCAGGGGCCCAAGACCCCGGAGACCCACTCCATGGTGGTTGCAATCACCCCATCTCGCTCGCAATAGCATAGTTTGCTGCTATGCTCTATTGTGCATGTGCACGTTGGCCGCAGTCCAATGCTGTGTGGATCACCACGCGGAGCCACGTGCATGCGTACGGCATAATCTACCGGCAGTGTGGCTCCTCGTGGGTTGCGCGCGACTGTGTACGCACATACGGCTCCATGCAGGATCTGCACAGCATTGGATCGGGGCCAAAGTCGCCACCAACTTTTCTCTCTGGAGCATGCTGGGGAATGTAGTCCAGCAGCTCCAGAGAACAAAGATGGCAGCGACAGTGTGCAGATACACAATAGGCCATAGCAGCAAACTGCACGATGAGCAATCGCGGTGGCTTGGGTGGGGGTGTGACTTTGGGGGGGGCAACAGCCAGAGAAGTGCCACAGGCTGGTAAAATCGTACATCTGGCCCTGTCGGGATATATGCTGCCCCGTCCTGTCTCAGGCATCTCGGGGCAGCTCACAACATTTAAAAAACATTTTAAAAACATTAAAATAAACAATAATAATTACAATTTTAAAACCCTGTCCCCCCCTACCCTAACCCAACCCACCCACCTGATCTGCCTCGGGAAAGGCCTAGCGGAACAGTCAGGTCTTACATTGTCTGCGGAAAGAGGGGAGGCTGGCAGTCAAACGGGTCTCCGATGGGAGGGAGTTCCACAGCCGCAGCGCAGCCACAGAGAATGCCCTCCTCATAGTGGACACCTGGGAAACCCGGGGGAGCTCGAGGAGGGCGCCCCCAACCAACCGCAGGGGTTGTTCCAGGACCCGAAAGGTGAGGTGGTCCTGCAAATATGCGGGGCCCAAGCCGTTTAGGGCTTTAAAGGTCAACACAAACACTTTGAATTGGGCCTGGAAACCTACCAGCAGCCAGTGCAGAGAGCGAAGCACCGGTTGCCCGTCCCCGTCAAGAGACGGGCCACCGCATTCTGCACCAGCTGCAGCTTCCGAACCAGCACCAAGAGTAGCCCCATGTAGAGTGCGTTGCAGTAATCCAGTCTCGAGGTAATAAAAGCATGGATGATCGTGTCCAGATCTGAGTCCAAGACATATGGCCTAAGCCGACGCACCAGATGTAACTGACAAAATTCTCCCTTCGTCACAGCCACCACTTGGGCATCCAGGCAGAGCCGTGTGTCCAGGAGCACGCCCAGACTCCAGACCTGAGAAACCAGGGGAGGGCGGACCCCATAAATGATGGGGGCCACCACTCCCTTGGCCCTCCCCACAACCATCACTTCACTCTTGTCAGGATTTAGCCTCAGGCGGGTCACCCTCATCCAATCCCCCACAGCGGACAAACACCGGGTAAGCACCGAGACTGCCGGGCCTGAGTCGCAGGAAAATGAGAGAGATAGCTGGGTGTCATCAGCATATTGATGACATCTCACTCCATACTCCCTAACAACCTCTCCCAGAGGCTGCATGTACACATTGAACAAGAGAGGGGGTAAGATAGAACCCTGCAGGACTCCACACATGAGGCCCCGGGGGGGAAGATGAAAACTCCCCCAGCACCACATGCTGGGTTCTTCCGGCCAGGAAAGAGCAGAACCATTCAAGAACAGTCCCGCCAATCCCTGTCCAGTCCCGCAACCGAGTCACCAACAACTCATGATCAATGGTATCAAATGCAGCCAGGAGATCTAACAAGATCAACAGGATCGAATGACCCCGGTCCAACTCACGGGAGAGGTTGTCAGCCAAGGCCACAAGTGCAGTCTCCGTGCCATAATCCAGATGAAAGCCCGACAGCAAGGGATCCAGAAAATTAACCCGGTCCAAATGCCCCTGAAGCTGCTGAGCCACCACCTGTTCAGTAACCTTCCCTAAAAAGGGAAGGTTAGAGACTGGCCGATAACTGTCAGGGGCGTCAATGTCCAAAGATGGTTTCTTGAGCAGGGGCCGCACCACCGCCTCCTTGAGACTGCACGGCACCCTGCCCTCCCCAAGGGAGGCATTGACTATCCACGCCAGCAGCGGCCCCAGTGTCTCCCAGCTAGCCTTAACCAGGCAGGACAGGCATGGATCTAGTTCACAATAGGTGGCTCAAAGAATCCCAAGAGCATCCCCCACATCGGAGGGCGATACCGCCTGAAACTCCGCCCTACCTTTATATATTTCTCTTTTTATTTTTTTTGTTCTGACCTTGTTTTAAAACTATTATTATTATTATTATATTTTGTTATTGTACTTTTATGCTTTTAAAATTGTTAGCCGCCCTGAGCTGTTCTCAGGAGGGGCGGGATATAAATTGATAAAAATAAATAAATGAATAAACTCATCCCATAAAACAGGACAAGAAGGGGTTTCTACTGCCTCTGACCCATTCCCTGCTAAAAAAAGTTGCATCAAAACTGTGGTGAACTTGAGCAATTTTATCTGCAAAAAAGTCCGCAAACAAATCACAGCGAGCATTCTATAGTTCTACGTCCAGGCAGAGGGAGGCCAGACTGACCAGCCCCCTCACCACCCAGAACAGCTCAGCCAGGTGGGACTTAGCGGATGCAATGAGGGCATCAAAGAAAACCTTCTTTGTTGTCCGCACCACAATGGCATAGGTGCGTAACAAGACTCTACGCCGCAATTGGTCAACTTCAGCACGCGAATGATGCTACCATCGCTCTAACTGCCGTCCTTCCTGCTTCATCCACTGCAGCTCCCTGGTATACCACAGGGAGCTGCGGCGTTGGCAATTCAGGAGCGGACGCCCGGGAGCCACACAGTCGATGGTCTCCATTAGCACAGTATTCCACCTGGACATGAGGTCATCGAGTGAGCAGCCATCGAGGTCAGAGGAAACATCCCCGAGGACTATCTGGAACCTTTCAGGTTCCATAAGCCTTCGGGGGGCGAACCAACCTAACTGGTTCCACACCCTCCTGGGGGCCGACATGCACCAGGATATCTGCCTGGAGGAGATGATGTCCACGACAAGGACACTGTTGATACCTCCCCCACCAACAGATCCCCTGCCTCAAGGCCTGTGCAAAATATCATGTCCAGGGTATGTCCTCCAACATGTGTGGGGCCCACTACTCTCTGAGACAGGCCCATGGTTGCCATGGCGGCCATGAACTCACGTTCCACCCCTCCAAGACTGGTGTTGGCATGGATATTGGAGTCCCCCAGAACTATCGTCGTCGGGGACCGCAAGATCACCTCCGACACCAGCTCGGTCAGTCCATGCAGGGAGGCTGCCATACAGGTGGGTGCACGGTATATCAGCAGTATCCCCACTCTGTCTCTGGCCAAATCCAACCTCAGATGGAGACCCTCTATACCCATGATAGATCGCACAGGAAATCTCCTCACAGACCAGGCATCCTTAAAAATAATGGTTACACCGCCCCCCCGTCCCTCCAGCCACGGCTGATGCTGCACAGAGTACCCAGCTGGAACAAGATCAGCCAATATAGGCCACGATTCATTGTCCAGCCAGGTCTCCGTGACACACACGAGGTCAGCCACCTGGTCCAGGATCAGTGCCCGGACCGCAGTTGACCTGTTAGCCACCGACCTCGCATTTATCAGCATCAGACCAAGGCCAAGGGCCCTCTGAACCCTGATCACCTCACCACCTGCCTGGGGGCCCATGAGCGGGACAGAAACACACCATCAGTCCCGTCTCACAGGTCGAATCCGCCTCCCCAAAGAACCATAATTCCCCTGGCCCAGAATGACCCCTATGGCTACAGACACCACCACCACCTCCGAGCTACTCCACCGACACCACCACCCCCCGGCTGTCCCACCGACACCCCCCCCGGCTGTCCCACCGACACACCCCCGGCTGCCCCACCAGCCCCCCGAAGGAGATCCCCACCCCCCCAAAACATCCTCCATTCTCCTCTGCCACCAGAGGATCCTACCCTCTCAAAGGGCTGCACCCCTCCCTCACACCGAGGGGGTCAGCCCTTCCCTCCCTAACCCAGTCCCCTTGTCGCCCTCCCTACAAAAAACACCCCATCCCCCCAATCCCTTTTAAAACAATGAAATGAGCTCCCCCCCCGGTCCCACTAAGGGCCGTGCCTAAGGTTCCTTTGAAGATTAGTCGACGTTGTACAAAATCAGCTCCAGCTGCCACTGCCACGTCCCCACGAATGGCCCCATCAAACAGCCAGCGCCCTTTGAGTGTTGCCATTCGGGCTGGCCCCCTCAGGGGCCAGCCCTCAAATAGCTGCCTGTAGAGGCAGGAGGGGTCAAGCCCAGGCATTAATGATGATCCTGCAGGGATGCAGGCCCTCGTAACCCTCAGGGGCAGACAGCACTATCTTAATTTAAGAGAATGTCTTAAATTAGGCCAAAGTCAATAGTGGGTTTTTTTTTAAATCTAATGACTGGCTCTTCTATTGCCAGGAGTTCTGGGGTAAGACAGGCAGCTCAGATATTAACTAGGATGTTGAGTGATATTGGCCAGGATTTTCTTTTTGGAGATTCAATTTAAAAAAATGAAATTAGATGGGGGGAAAAGATGTGAGCATGCTTATGAAGACTGACAGCTAATTATTTAAATGATTAGGTGAAAGGACTGAAGATCAGACAGTTCTAGTTGAGAGCTGGAATGGCTGGTTATCTGCTGCTATTCAGTATCTGGCTGGATCTGTGGTATCTGTCCTGCTCCAGAAAGGACTGGATACCAAGCAGAATCCACTAGTGTTCAGCAGATTAACCATTTTACCGTGTTACCACATAATACTAGAGTTGTGTGCATCCAGGGTGGCTCCAGGAAAGTCCTCCACCTCCTGGGAATGGGCGGCATGTACATTTCAATTAATTAATTAATTAATTAAATATTGTGTTCAGTTTGGAGTACCACACTTCAAGAAGGATGTTGATAAATTGGAGAAGATTCAGAGGAGAGGAATGGAACACAAGTCATATGAAAAGGCGGGGGCGGGGGGAGGAAGGGGAGGGAAAATAGGGGGGGGATATGGGGAGTGGAAAGGGGGAAGGCTATGTGTGGGGGGAGGTAACCTCTGGAGGAAGGACAAACAACAGAGGGGTAGGGGTCAGGATGGAGCAGATGGGGGGTGGGGAGCAGTCATAGGGGTGGCTGTGGGGCAGGGACGATATGGTCTGAGGGGACAGGTGACTTGTACTCCTAGAGGACCAAGGGTCCTGGTGGAGGTTGAGAGGGTCACACACACACACACCCCCACTGAGGGTGAGAGAGGGTCCAGGGTCTAGGGTCTGCCTGTAAAGAGCTGTTCCTGTTGAATGCAAGGTTCGTGGTGAATAAGGCCCCGGTTATGCGGGATTTGATCCTGGATGGGGCAGCGGAACTTGCATGCATTACAGAAACCTGGCTGGATGAGGAGGCGGGACCTGTTTTGGCGGACCTCGTTCCGGCTGGGTATGCTGTACAGCACCAGCCCTGCACGGGGGGCCTGGGGGGAAGGTGTAGTTATTGTTTTTAGAGAGGAATGGCCAGTTAGGAGATATCCGGTTCAGGAGATTCCAGGTATTGAGGCCCTCCATGTGGTATTTGATTTGGCGGGGGGCAAGCTTGAGGTGCTGCTGGTATACCAGGCCCCTTCATGTCCGGCAGCTTCCCTTGCCGCTCTAGCAGAGCTGGCCTCGGAGGTGGCGCTGAACTCCTCCAGGACTTTGGTCCTGGGGGACTTCAACGCCCATGCCGACGCCAGCCTTGTACGAGCGGAGCGTGAGTTCATGGCCGCCATGGCAACCATGGACTTGTCCCAGGTGGTCAACTGCCCAACTCATTTGGGGGGCTGGGGCATATCCTCGACATGGTTTTCTGTTCAGGCCTTGAGGTGGGTGGTCCGTTAGTGGGGGATGTAAGAGTCACACCCTTGTCATGGATGGACCATTATCTCCTACAGGCCAACCTCTCAGTGCACCCCCTCCAGAAGGGGGATGGACCAGTTAGGTTGGTCCGCCCTCGGAGGCTGATGGAACCGCAGCGATTCCAGGAGGCTCTGAGGGAGTTAACCCTAGACCCGGACGTCCACTCTGCTGATGTGCTGGTCCAGCATTGGAACACCTTGCTGGGGGAGGCCATTGACAGGGTGGCTCCAAGACGTCCTCTGCCTCTGTCTCATCACCGCAGGGCCCCTTGCTTTACTGAGGGGCTGTGGTGTATGAAGCAGGTAGGCAGGAGACTGGAGCGATGCTGACGTTGGACTCGCTCCGAATCTGATCCACTTCTCCATAGGGCCCATTTGCAGTCCTATGTTGAGACTGTAAGGACAGGAAAGAAAGAGTTCTTTGCTGCCCTCATAGCATCTGCAAAGTTGCGTCCAGCAGAGCTGTTTCAGGTGGTGCGGGGGCTGGTCAGTCCGTCCTCCCTCTGCCTTGATGGGGACTTGTCCCAGGCCCGCTGTGAGGAGTTTGCCATCTACTTTGCAGACAAGATGCTCAGATCTGGCGTAACTTTGACACCGGGTTGGAAGCAGGAGGTGAGGAGCCCGCGATTATGGAGGCACTGTCTGGTCAATCTTTCTGGGAGGAGTTTCAGGAAGTGCCGCCAGCCGATGCGGTGGATGTCCTGGGGTCTGTTAGAGCCACTAGTTGTGAATTAGATCCATGCTCGTCCTGGTTGGTGAAAGCCTCCAGGGAGACATTGGGGACGGTGCTGGCAAGGGTGGTCAACACGTCCCTCCAGCAGGGGAGGTTGTTGCCCAGTCTCAAGGAGGCTGTGGTGCGCCCCCTTTTGAAGAAGCCATCCTTGGATGTGGGCGCACTCGCCAGCTACTGCCCGTCTCTAATCTTCCCTTTTTAGGGAAGGTTATTGAATGGGCAGTGGCACTGCAGCTCCAGGCGCATCTGGATAGTATCCGTTTCCTTGACCCTTTTCAGTTTGGGTTCTGCCCTGGCTATGGTACTGAGACGGCGTTGGTGGCCTTGGTGGACAATCTCCGCCAGAAGATGGACGCAGGATGTTCAACATTTCTGATCCTGCTAGATCTCTTGGCCGCTTTTGATACCGTGGACCATGGGCTGCTGTTGAGATGGCTGCATGATCGGGGGGTTCTGGACGGGACTGTCCTTGGGTGGTTCCACTCATTCCTCTCGGGGAGAAGCTAGCAGGTGGTGTTGGGGGCTGAANCAGACTGAAGCTCAATCCTGATAAGACGGAGGTGATGGTGGTGGGTAGAGATCGTGAGAGGGTTCGGGGTGCGATGTCACCAATATGCTGATGATACTCAGCTGTACCTCTCGTTTTCAACTGATCCAGGTCCTGCTGTCTCAATACTTTCCCAATGTTTGGAGGCTGTGGCGGATTGGATGCTTAATCTCTATAAAATGAAGACTGAAACTTAATCTCTATAAAATGGAGGTAATGGTGGTGGGGAGGGCAGGGAGGGTGTTGGCTCCTTCGGTGGAGGGGTCTGCCCTCCTGTAGCCCAGCAGGTTCAGAGTCTGGGGGTGGTGTTGGATTCGGACCAACAGGTGGAGGCAGTGGCTAAAGCCATCTTCTGCCAGCTGTATCTAGTACGGAGACTCGGTCCATACATCTCCGGGCCCAACCTGGCCACTTTCATCCATGCCTTCATCACCTCGAGGCTAGACTACTGCAATGCGCTCTACGTGGGGCTCCCCCTGTTTCTGGTCCAGAGGCTGCAGCTAGTGCAGAATGTGGCGGCCCATCTCCTTACAGGGACGGGTCGGCGAGAGCACATAACACCTGTGCTCCGCACTCTTCACTAGCTGCCTATAGTGTACCGGGCCAGATTCAAGGTGTTAGGTTTGATCTATAGAGTCCTACATGGTCTGGGCCCCTCATACCTCAGGGACTGCCTCGCCCTCCACGTCTCAGAGCGATCCCTGTGGTCCGTCGGGGGCACCTTCCTGAAGGTCCCCCATGTTAAGCGGGGGGCCACAATGGAAAGGGTGTTCTCGGTGGCCAGACTGCGACTCTGGAATTCCCTCCCGGGGGAAGTTTGCCTGGCCCCGGGTCTGCTAGGATTCCACCGAGTCTGCAAGACCTGGCTGTTCACCCAGGCCTTCGGAGGGGAGAGGGGGAGGGGGGTTGAATTCTAAAATGTCAAGAAATGGGGGGTTGTTTTAAATGTTTTAAAATTGATAGTTTTTATTATTGTTGTTTGCTTTTATTTGTTGTAAGCCGCCCTGAGATGCCTTAGGCATGAGGGGGCGGCTAATAAATAGGACAAAATAAATAAAAATAAATAAATTAAATAAATAAATTTAAAAGGCTGAAAGAATTGGATATCTTCAGCCTTGAGAAAAAAAGATTAAGGGGTGGGACATGATGACACTTTTCAAATATCTAAAAGGATGCAAAAAAATAAAATAAAAAATAGAGTGGTGAACGTTTGTTCTCCATGGTTCCAGAAGCACCAGCAGATGAGGGATCCTCCAGCCATGCCAGCGCTGGTCCACAGACAGTGCCTGCGCCAGCCGATGAGGACTCCTCCAGCCATGCCAGCGCTGGTCCACAGGCAGTGCCTGCGCCAGCCGATGAGGACTCCTCCANTGGAACCGCAGCGATTCCAGGAGGCTCTGAGGGAGTTAACCCTAGACCCGGACGTCCACTCTGCTGATGTGCTGGTCCAGCATTGGAACACCTTGCTGGGGGAGGCCATTGACAGGGTGGCTCCAAGACGTCCTCTGCCTCTGTCTCATCACCGCAGGGCCCCTTGCTTTACTGAGGGGCTGTGGTGTATGAAGCAGGTAGGCAGGAGACTGGAGCGATGCTGACGTTGGACTCGCTCCGAATCTGATCCACTTCTCCATAGGGCCCATTTGCAGTCCTATGTTGAGACTGTAAGGACAGGAAAGAAAGAGTTCTTTGCTGCCCTCATAGCATCTGCAAAGTTGCGTCCAGCAGAGCTGTTTCAGGTGGTGCGGGGGCTGGTCAGTCCGTCCTCCCTCTGCCTTGATGGGGACTTGTCCCAGGCCCGCTGTGAGGAGTTTGCCATCTACTTTGCAGACAAGATGCTCAGATCTGGCGTAACTTTGACACCGGGTTGGAAGCAGGAGGTGAGGAGCCCGCGATTATGGAGGCACTGTCTGGTCAATCTTTCTGGGAGGAGTTTCAGGAAGTGCCGCCAGCCGATGCGGTGGATGTCCTGGGGTCTGTTAGAGCCACTAGTTGTGAATTAGATCCATGCTCGTCCTGGTTGGTGAAAGCCTCCAGGGAGACATTGGGGACGGTGCTGGCAAGGGTGGTCAACACGTCCCTCCAGCAGGGGAGGTTGTTGCCCAGTCTCAAGGAGGCTGTGGTGCGCCCCCTTTTGAAGAAGCCATCCTTGGATGTGGGCGCACTCGCCAGCTACTGCCCGTCTCTAATCTTCCCTTTTTAGGGAAGGTTATTGAATGGGCAGTGGCACTGCAGCTCCAGGCGCATCTGGATAGTATCCGTTTCCTTGACCCTTTTCAGTTTGGGTTCTGCCCTGGCTATGGTACTGAGACGGCGTTGGTGGCCTTGGTGGACAATCTCCGCCAGAAGATGGACGCAGGATGTTCAACATTTCTGATCCTGCTAGATCTCTTGGCCGCTTTTGATACCGTGGACCATGGGCTGCTGTTGAGATGGCTGCATGATCGGGGGGTTCTGGACGGGACTGTCCTTGGGTGGTTCCACTCATTCCTCTCGGGGAGAAGCTAGCAGGTGGTGTTGGGGGCTGAAACATCAAGCTCCCAGGCCTTGACCTGCGACGTTCCACAGGGTTCAATCCTGTCTCCGTTACTATTTAATGTGTATATGCAGCCCCTGGGGGAGATCGTGAGAGGGTTCGGGGTGCGATGTCACCAATATGCTGATGATACTCAGCTGTACCTCTCGTTTTCAACTGATCCAGGTCCTGCTGTCTCAATACTTTCCCAATGTTTGGAGGCTGTGGCGGATTGGATGCTTAATCTCTATAAAATGAAGACTGAAACTTAATCTCTATAAAATGGAGGTAATGGTGGTGGGGAGGGCAGGGAGGGTGTTGGCTCCTTCGGTGGAGGGG
This sequence comes from Sphenodon punctatus, assembly GCA_003113815.1. Lineage (NCBI taxonomy): Eukaryota > Metazoa > Chordata > Lepidosauria > Sphenodontia > Sphenodontidae > Sphenodon > Sphenodon punctatus. Next base: position 1,639,376 of record QEPC01010496.1, read on the forward strand.
TCTGCCCTCCTGTAGCCCAGCAGGTTCAGAGTCTGGGGGTGGTGTTGGATTCGGACCAACAGGTGGAGGCAGTGGCTAAAGCCATCTTCTGCCAGCTGTATCTAGTACGGAGACTCGGTCCATACATCTCCGGGCCCAACCTGGCCACTTTCATCCATGCCTTCATCACCTCGAGGCTAGACTACTGCAATGCGCTCTACGTGGGGCTCCCCCTGTTTCTGGTCCAGAGGCTGCAGCTAGTGCAGAATGTGGCGGCCCATCTCCTTACAGGGACGGGTCGGCGAGAGCACATAACACCTGTGCTCCGCACTCTTCACTAGCTGCCTATAGTGTACCGGGCCAGATTCAAGGTGTTAGGTTTGATCTATAGAGTCCTACATGGTCTGGGCCCCTCATACCTCAGGGACTGCCTCGCCCTCCACGTCTCAGAGCGATCCCTGTGGTCCGTCGGGGGCACCTTCCTGAAGGTCCCCCATGTTAAGCGGGGGGCCACAATGGAAAGGGTGTTCTCGGTGGCCAGACTGCGACTCTGGAATTCCCTCCCGGGGGAAGTTTGCCTGGCCCCGGGTCTGCTAGGATTCCACCGAGTCTGCAAGACCTGGCTGTTCACCCAGGCCTTCGGAGGGGAGAGGGGGAGGGGGGTTGAATTCTAAAATGTCAAGAAATGGGGGGTTGTTTTAAATGTTTTAAAATTGATAGTTTTTATTATTGTTGTTTGCTTTTATTTGTTGTAAGCCGCCCTGAGATGCCTTAGGCATGAGGGGGCGGCTAATAAATAGGACAAAATAAATAAAAATAAATAAATTAAATAAATAAATTTAAAAGGCTGAAAGAATTGGATATCTTCAGCCTTGAGAAAAAAAGATTAAGGGGTGGGACATGATGACACTTTTCAAATATCTAAAAGGATGCAAAAAAATAAAATAAAAAATAGAGTGGTGAACGTTTGTTCTCCATGGTTCCAGAAGCACCAGCAGATGAGGGATCCTCCAGCCATGCCAGCGCTGGTCCACAGACAGTGCCTGCGCCAGCCGATGAGGACTCCTCCAGCCATGCCAGCGCTGGTCCACAGGCAGTGCCTGCGCCAGCCGATGAGGACTCCTCCAACCATGCCAGCGCTGGTCCACAGGCAGTGCCTGCGCCAGCCGATGAGGACTCCTCCAACCATGCCAGCCTGGTCCACAGGCAGTGCCTGCGCCAGCCAATGAGGACTCATCCAGCCATGCCAGCGCTGGTCCACAGGCAGTGCCTGCGCCAGCCGATGAGGACTCCTCCAGTCATGCCAGCGCTGGTCCACAGGCAGGGCCTGCGCCAGCAGATGAAGGATCCTCGAGCCATGCCAGCATTGGTCCACAGGCAGGATCTACCCCGTCCCCTCTAACTTGGAGACTAACGTGCCAGTCAGAACCAGCTCCAGGTGCTCCGGGGCAGGACAGAAAGTTCTGACCACTTCTTCCTCTTCTTCCTTTATATTATAAGCAGATCCCAGCAAGGAGTTGTTGGGTTACTAACTCTATACCCTGACTAAGCTTCCCATTGCCTTCCTCTCCTCTCCTCGCCTCTGCACTCCCCACCCCCAACTCCTCACTTTCACAGCCTGTCGCCATTGCCTGCTCCCTGATCCACTGATGCTCATGCTAACTGTTCACCTGGATTTGAGCTGTGCTCTTACTTGACTACACGCCTCTGCCTGATTCCACTGCTGATGCTCCTCCTGGTTCAGACGCTCACCTCTTTGACTCTGCCACGGCTGGGCCCTTACAAAAGGGCGGCGGGCCCTTAGAAAAGGGTGGTTGAGTTAAAGGGCTGCTCAAGTTAGACTTTCCAGTTCAACCTAACACACTAGGTAAGGACGGAGAGACGGAATCAGGAAGTGACCCGATTAGAAGTTCCACCCAGCTTCCTGTTGCGACCTGTCAACTTGATATGCTGGCTGGCAGCCAATTAGGAAGCCGGGAAGCATGACAATGTTTTAGACAGACAGGAGGAGGAGCGTGGCTTGGTCAAAGTAGTGATGACGTTGGCAAGGGAGTGGCTGGACTAGCAGCAGGGCAGAGAGGTAGCATGGCAGGGTAGCACTGTTCCAGGAGCCCTGGGAAATGAGTCTGAAGCCAGGGTTCTCACAGTGGAGTAATATAACTGAAGGTCATAAGAGATTAAAAATTAGAAAATATGAACAATGTCTAATAGGAAAAAGAGATGGGGAAAGAGGGAACAGAGGTTAAAATACAACAACCAGGAAATTAATACAAAAAGTGTCATGGTGGCAAGCAACTAAGCTGGGATATAGAGGAGAGAGCTCTGCCAATCTACCCCTGCTGGGCTCCAGTAATAATCCTGTGAGATGCTGTGTGCACTGAACTCTCGTTGACTTATGTGACGTTCAGGAAGCTTAGCTCAATTCAGGGCCCGTTCCTATGACCAGGAAAAGCCATTTTGAAACAGTCACAGCTGGGGGCAGGTACATCTGTGCCGCATAGAGCGCCAAGGCATGTCCAGTGAGTGAGGGGCAGGGATTTACACAGGCCAGGATGGGGGGGTGCTGGGTGTGCATCCCTCCCCACACACCGCCCACTCCTGCCCCCCCCATGGAGCATCCCAGACATTTCCTCGATGCTCTATGCGTGGGCATCAGCGGGTGGTGCACGGGTGAGTACACGCTTACCCACACTGCCTTCAATGGGCACTTGGGGGGGATGGGGGATGGGTGGATCTGCATGGGCATGTCCTGTTTAAAAATGGCCAATGGCCCAATGTTACTTTTACATCGGTCTCTTTGTTTTTACATTTATTATACGGCCGGGGTGGGGGGGAATATTAGCTCAACACTCTGATCCGGATTCAGTAAAGAAATGAAAATCTCTGAAAACATTTCTCTCTTTCCTCTGGCTGTATTTTATTATCTCTATCTTTGATGTTATAAGTGCAAACACAAGAAGATTGATGTTTATAATTATGCTATTAAAAAGCTGAGTGGCTAAGGCCCTAGTCCATTATATTAAATTACAGAAGAGAGATCCTGAAGTTCTGAATCTTATCTTGACCACTTGTATCGATATCAAGTTTTGCAGAATATTTGTGAACAATAGGAAATCGGTATTCCATTAGCACTCTGTACAACTGAACTAGAGTTGTGCTTTCTTTAATGACACCGTGCATTTTCAGACAGACATTCATCCCGGGACAATTGCTTTAATCCCGGGATGGCATGTCCGTCTGAATACTGTCAACCGGGATTATTAGGGATGGGCTAACGTGGTTCGGAAGTTTGGAGTTCGGACCGAACTCAAATAGTTCGGTCGACCGAACCGAACGTTCGAACCGAACTCGAATTCGGAAGTTGGGAGTTTGAACCGAACTCAAACAGTTCAGTAAACCGAACCGAACGTTCGAACCGAACTCGAATTCAAACGTTCAGTTCGGATGCATTCAGTGAGTTCGGAATTGAATTTCCATTGGTTTAAATGGAAAACACATTATTGGCTGTAACATTTTTGGTTTTTAAGCTATGTGGCTGAAATATGGGGTGCCTCTACCTCCAATCGAACTCATTATGTGCACCACATTTCAAAACAATTGGATAAAGGAATCCGATTTTAGAAGCAGTTGTATTATTGTATTTTGCAATATTCTACATATACATTCTTAGCTGTAACATCTTTGCCTCACATCTAATGTAGGTGAAACTTGTTAAGTTTATACCCCTTCCCATAGTAACTATCTTTGCAAAATTTCATAAGGATTGGACAAAAGGTCTTGGTGGTATAAGCAATTAACAAATAAATGTATGTCTGATTATAACATCTTTGTAGTCCAACCAGTGTACATGAAATTTGGCAGGACTATATATTTCACTTTCATGATCATCTCTGCCAAATATCAGAGAGATATTATAAAGGGTCTCAATTTTATATGCCTGTACAACAAATGTAGAGAAGGGGCCTATGCCTGGGATTCTCTTATGTCACTGTGGTATAAGATCGGTTTGTGATGCAAATTGGCCAACAGAAGTGGTTCCCTTTATCAAAATCTCCTGTACATTTGCTGAAATAGCAGGAACGGTATTTGATACATTCCTGTCAAATATCCTGTAAACAGAATGGAATATCAAAATGTAACAGCTGGAAATGTATTTTCAGGTTAATGTCTTATACCCTTGGGACCCTTTATCCACTCTTTCCTAAAATTGGCAGAAATATTAAGCATATGGAGGGATGTAATATGCACAAGTTTCATGAACATTGGATGCAAGAAAAAGAAGTTGTAGCCATGAATGTGTATGGAGCTTTTCTTAAAATCACAACATTCAATTGCTTCTGAAATCGGTTTCCGTTATCTAATCGTTCCAAACTTTGGTACACTTGGTGCCCTCCATTGGGGATACAATCTCTCTAAATTTCATCAAAAAATAATAAGAAAAAAAAATGCTATAGCCAGAAATATGTGTTTTAGTTTTTTCCTTTTATTTCAAAAACTAAATGTCATTTTCAGTTCCCGATTTCACCAAACTAAAGACCGAACCGATACCGACCGAACTGAATACCGAATCCAAACTCAACATTTGACCTGAATCACCGAACGGCCGAACATTCAAACCGACGAACTGAACCAAACGGACAAAACAAACGCAGCCGAACCGAACGGCCGAACCCGAACCACGATCTGTTCGCCCATCCCTAGGGATTATTATCCCGGGTTAACAAAAATACCAGGGTGTTATAAAAACCCAATTCCCTGGGGTTTATAACTTCCGGTTATTAAACTATCCTGGAATATTGTACATCTGAACAACTATCTTGGGATAATCCCTATCCCAGTGATTAGCACCACAGAGTCCAAAGGCAAAACCTGACAGATTGTCTAGGCATTTTCTGCCTCTATGGTATCTAGGAGCACATGGCTGTGGAGTGATTGTATTATCACCGTCATCATTCCACAATGCATTGTGGAGCACCGAGTTTAAATCCCCGCAGAATAAAGGGATGGGTTTCTATTTTCTTCAACTCAGAAATCAGAAAAATAAACAAAATCAGATTTTCTTCAGTCCCAGAAATCAGTGCGCTGAGCACGGACAAAAAGCACCATGGGATTGAAATTCATCCAAGAGGCTCTAATCACCAGGATAAAATCAATGTACCGTTCTCATGGCTATCCTGGAATAAAGTTAGCCAGGGATAGAAATGTCCATCTAAACAGTTACCACTTTGTTATCCCAGGAAAATAATCACGGGAGATTATTCTAACTATCCCGAGATAGTTTGTCCGCCTGAAAACGCCCACTGTTATCTAGATTGCGGCACAGGAGCCAGGGTTTTATGCACACTACTTCTGCTACTACTTATCATTTCTGTAGTGCTACTAGGCATACACAGCGCATTACAGTGACTGATGCTTCCATTTCCCCATGTTTTGTTTCAGAAAACAAGCTAATATAGATATACTCATTCACAGGTCTAAATTATGAAAAATAGTTTCTTGACATTTTGGATCAAACAGAATACGTTGTTTCAAGAATGGAAAAATATTCCCATGGTACCCAATGGGGAAGAAATGTTGATAATCATGTAAGACTTGGTTTTCTAAAACTAATCATTATCCAGAGGGCAAATAGAGTTCTTAATTACAGTTTAGTGTTAAAAGCCTTTGAACTTAATTGACCGTGTATCATAATCATTACTAATCCTATGTTTGGTTTCTCAAATTTCTCTCCTTGGGATTACGGATCCAATAAATATTCCAGAACAGGGTTTATTGAACCCTGACACATACCAATTTGTTTCAGCCACTCTATCTTATGAGTAATTCAAGTTGCTTGTTTCATGAGCAGTAAGAGCCTCTTCCACAAAGGGGTGTGTGATATCGGGGAGGGGTCCCTGTATCCCTTCCAGTCATGTCCTGGGTGTCTCCTGGTGGATTTGCTCTGGGAGGGGGTTGAGGCATGGTTTTTAGGAGACAAGGGACAAGCACCCTAGCCCCTGTGCCCGGCAGCCCTGCTCCCTCCCCTTAGACAACAATCAATGGCTACCTGAAGGCTGAGGTCTGGGTCAACTGACTCCAGCCTGCCTCCGGCACCTGTTTACTAAGGATCCTGTGTGGGGGTCTCACAGTCCCTGGGAGGTTGGTCTTTCCACTGGTTGGCCTGGAGTCCTCCAGGTCCGAGGAACTGAGAGGAGCGGTGGGGTAGGGGGAGTGCAGTCCTGCACCCCCAGTCACACTCTTGCCCTCTGGCCAACCCCCTTATCTCGAGTCAAGGGCCTTTTGAAGGGCTGTTGACTCGTCCCTTCTGCTTTCCCTCCCCTGGGAAACCCCCACCCCAGAGGTAGTGCAGCGTGGCTTGATGATGCCACTGGACAGTGCCCTGCCTGGGCTTGTCTTGCCACTGCTCTGCCAGCCGGGCGGTCAGCGGTGCTAAGGGGAGGCGTGGCATGCCCGGCTGCTGCAGGTAAGCCTTCACATACTCCGGCTGCCAAGAGGATAACTGATGGGTTTGAGTTCGCTGTGAAATCCACAGCGCAGTGTGCAGCAGCAGCAAAAAAAGCAAACAATGTTAGGAATTATTCAGAAGGGGATAGAAAATAAAACTGAGGATGTCATAATGCCTCTATACAAATCAATGGTGCGACCACAACTCGAATATTGTGTGCAGTTCTGGTTGCCCCATCTCAAAAAAGACATAGCTGAACTAGAAAAGGTACAGAGAAGGGCAACAAAAATGATCAAGGGCATGGAAGGGCTCCCGTATGAGGAGAGGCTTGGTAGGTTGGGGCTCTTCAGTTTGGAGAAGAGACGACTGAAAGGAGATATGATAGAGGTCTATAAAATCATGAGTGGTGTGGAACTAATAAACAAGAAGCAGTTATTTACCCTCTCAGCTAGTACTAGAACTAGGGGACACTCCATGAAACTCATGGGTGGCATGTTTAAAACAAATAAAATAAAATGTTTTTCACTCAGCGTATAATTGGGTTGTGGAATCTACTGCCAGAGGCTGTGGTAAGGGCCAGTACTATAGCTGAGTTTCAAAGAGGTTTGGACAAGTTTCTGGAAGATAGGTCCATTAGCAGCTATTAGCCAGACAGGATCAGGGAACTTGATGGGAGCTGGGGGAAAACAACAGGGAATGGATCCCCCATTGTGACCTGTTGGGTGCTTCTCCCAAGCCACCGTGATTGTCCACTGTCGGAGACAGGATGCTGGGCTAGATGGACCATTGGTTTGACCCAGTATGGCACTTCTTCTCTCGACAGGGTGAAGAAAAGACATAAGAACATAAGAAGTCAGCGGTGGCATGGCGCTTACCAGAACAACATTGCACATTAAAGGTATATATGGTTGCAGTGCTAGAAGCCTCCTTGTTATTCAAGGGTTTTGGTCCTGGCATTGTATGAGGCAGTCCAGGGATCTTTAGAAAGGTTTAATCTTGGGATGGTATTGGCAGCCCTGGGGTTTTTGATCTTGGAACCATAGTGCTGTTTTGGGGATTTTTAGAGAGTTTTGTCTTGGGGGCTGCATTGGCAGCCCTGGGAGGGTTGGTCCTGAAACTGTAAGCGTCAGTTTGGGGACTTGAGAGGAATTTGATCTTGAAACTGTAAGGAAAAGATAGCTTGGCGGTAGTAATTAATACTACCGAGGAATCTTTGGAGGGCTTTGACCGATTTCGGGGCGGGGGGGCATCGCTGAATGGCCAGGATCTTTTTCTGGTTCATCTGGATTCCCACTGGGCTGATCACAAATCCCAAAACTTCAATGGTGGTTAGATGGAATGCACATTTTTCTTGCTTGCAATACAAATGGTGCTGTTGCAATCATTGTAAAACTTGTCAGACATGGCCTACATGTTGCTCGTACGAGGTGGAGAATATTAGGATATCGTCCAAGTATGCTATGACAAAGGTGTCCAGGATGTCTCGCAAGATGTCATTAATGAGATGTTAGAAGGTGGCCGGGGAGTTGGCCGGCATTACTAAATATTCAAAGTGCCCATAGCGGGTATGGAAGGCCGTCTTCCATTCGTCCCCTTGTCCTACTCATAGTAAGTTGTAGGCTCCTCGGAGGTCCAATTTAGTAAAGAGCCACGCTCCTTGGAGCCGATTCAACAGCTCTGGTATGAAGGGCAAGGGATATCAGTTCTTGACCGTTACACTGTTAAGGCCTCTATCGTCTATGCAAGGTCTCAAGCCCCCATCTTTTTTGGGCACAAAAAATATTGATGCCCCTGCCGGTGAGGTTGAATGTCAAATAAACCCATTTCGTAGGGCCTCTTCAAGATACGTCCGGAGTTCCACGAGTTCGGGTTTCGAAAGGGCATAGATGCGCCCAAAGGGAGGTTCCGTCCCCGGGAGTAAATCTATAGGACAGTTGTATGGGCGATGTGGGGGTAACTGAGCTGCCCGAGCCTTGCTAAAGACTTCCTGATACTCCTTAGGAAGGAGTGACAGGGGCTTCTTGGCCACTAAGCCTATTGTTGTCAGCGCCGGGCTGGGGGGAGCCGGAATCAGGCAGTTTTGGGTGCAATAAGGGGATGTGAAGAGCAGCTGTCGTTTAGCCCATTGAACTTGGGGTTCGTGCAGCATCAGGCATGGAAGGCCCAATACGACAAGGAACAGAGGGGTACAGACCACATCAAATGCGAGGAGCTCTTGATGGCATCCTATAGTGCAGGACAACGGGGTGGTCTGTTGCATAATGGGACCCGAGATGAGAGGTGACCCATTGATGGTATGGACGGCCTCAGGGCGCTCTTTGCGGTGTATTGGCATGACATGTTCATGAACCAGGGTTGCATCTATAAAGTTTGCCGATGCTCCGGAGTCTAACAAGGCCCCCACACCACCAACGAACGACGTGGGGCAAGAGACAAGGTAATTGGTACTCGCAGCTGCAGGGGATTCTGCGAGGTGAGTGAAGGGGCAACCTTTATGGTCGGGCGGTCCCCTGCTCGTCCCAACCCTTGGCATTTCCCTGCTGATGCCAGGAAGGCGGTAGTGCGGGGCATTCATGGATGAAATGGCCCGATTGGCCACAGTAGAAGCATGCCCGTGAGCAATGGCAGTGGTCCCGTTCTTCTGCGGTCAGGGGTCCCCGAGAAGCCCCCAGTTGCATGGGCTCTGGATCTGGTTGGGACTGTCCACTTGCAGCCGGGCTGGAGAAGGGCCCGGGTACTGACCGGACCGGGAAACCCCTATTGTCCTGTCGCCTCTCTTTTCGCCTCTCTGCCAAACGTGCATCAGTCTGTAGGGCCAGAGTCGCTACCCCGGCCCATGTCTCTGGAAGGGCAACGTACGCCAGCTGGTCCTTCAACTCGTCCGCGAGACCTTTTCAAAAGTGGGCCCGAAGGGCATCCTCTGACCATTGTAGCTCCAAAGCTAGCTGCTGAAACAAGGTAATATATTCTAGGAGGGGCATGCGGCCCTGACGTAAGGACAGTATGGAAGTTTCTGCATCCTGACAGCGATGAGGGTGGTCGAACAGGAAGCAAAATTCGCGAAAGAACCCCTCATAATCGGTCAAAAGGGGACTCTTACTAGTTAGTAAATTGGTGGCCCATTCTAGGGCCACCCCTCCTAGGTTCCCAAACACAAACGCAACCTTAAGGGCTTGGGTGTCGTAAGTGGCAGACTGCGTGGTAAACGTAAGGTCTCAGAGGGCCAAAAATTCCTGACAGGCCCTACGATCCCCCTGAAATTTGTCTATTTGGGGGCCCCGGGGTTCATGCCGGGCCACCGGGTTTACCAGTGCCGTTGGGGGAGGCGGTGCGGCCTCTGCTGCTGCTTCACCAGCCCCCATTGCCGCCAGTGGGGGTCCCGGGGGTGCCAGCAGGATGGCCACGGGAAGGGCTGCGGCCTTCTGCTGGGCTACTGCTGCCGCCAAGTCTGAATGTTGGTCCTGCAGATCCTTGATCTGCATGGCCAAGGTCTGCACGGCATGCACCAGCTTCTCGATCTCTTGGGTGATCTCCATAAGGAAAAAGGTGGGGGTGGCGATGATGCCAGTGAATCTGTCAGTGGGATGGGGTAGGAAGGGGAAGGAACGCCACCCACCCACGCCGCTAGCACACCAGGAAGCTCTGCTCACGTGATGCGGAGGAAAGAAGCCAGTCAGGATAGTATGTGGGTCTGTCCGTGTGCTTACGCACGAGGAACATGGACCCCTATCATCATAGGGCGCAGAGCTGTATGGCAGGGAAGGGGACCCACTCTCTCGGTGCTCACACACAAGGGAGGAGGCAAGGAAGGTCTGTGAGGGGGTGCAGGTTCGACAGGGGAAGGGACCAGGTCCAGGGGGAAAAGGTTCACGGGGCTTGCGCGCTCAGGGGAGGGAAAGGGATGGCCCCAAGGGCAAGGAGGGGAAGCACCCACACGAGCCCGCAGGCTCCCTCAACCACCCACTCGCCCAAGGAATCACGGGAAGCAGGGAGCAAACTTGAAATCCAAACACACTAGGGCAATCACAAACACATGAGGAAGTGAAGGTCAGGATGGGGCAGGGGGCTGAGTAGGATAAACACACACTAATAACCCAAAGTCAAGGCAGTCACAAATCAAGCACTTATCACGCAGGGGGGCCAGTCTCTCCAGGCGTTCTAGCTCTGTTCACCGATGCTGTTGGTTCCTCAGCGCCGGCAATTGAAGCACTAGCTCCGCCCCCCGTGAGTGCCTGGAGGTGTGCGGAGCGCTGCAACGGGGGGCGGGGCTCTGCAACGTCCTGGGAGGCTCTGGGGCCACCTGCCATGTTGCCTCCGCCGTTGGAGCCTCCAGAGGGGGGTGGCCGTGTTGGCGTCGGCGCCTCGATCTCGCTGCGGGTAAGGGGGGTGGGGCCTCTCTGCCCCTGAGACAGCCGCCGAGCCGAGAAGCGGCTGCGGCAGCTGACACAGTGGTCCCTGGCCCCTGCACGCGTAATCTAGCCTGAAGTAACCACCCCTGCCCCCATTTTGCTTGTTTTGTTGAAGAGAGAAATACAGTAAGGATGGTTTTTGAATGATAGAGATCATGCTTCAAGTGCTGAAGTGAGTAATTTGTGGGTGCACTTGTCTATGTGGGATGTGTGAGTAGGAGTGCATGTATATTTTTATACTTGAGAAGTTCCCCCATGTAGGATAGGTGAGTATGGCTAGCAGTGGCCATAGTGCCCCGAGGTGTTCAGCTTTGATCAATTTTGAGCTCTGCAAGAATTCATGCGATGGTAACGCGCTCTCTCTCTCTGGCTCTAATGTTTTGTAAAAGAGAGATGGTGTTTGTTTCTTACAGCAAGAGGTTTCTTTGTAAAGTAGTTAAGCTTATCAGCTCGCAGTGAAGTTCCCTAGCAAGGAGGTCCTTTTCAGGTGAAATTAAAAGGACTTTTCAGGGTGTTGATGACCCTGAAGAGAGATTATCTTCCCCTTTGACCAATGTGTTGGTGTATGCATTCATGTGTGCAAGCTTGATATTGAGTATGTCTGCAGGAAATGGAGGATGTATACCTGCTTTATGTGAATATAGGGGTGTGCACTCCTGTGTGTGATGGAATTGTGTGAGTGCATGTGCAGGTGTGATGGAGGCTTGTGGGGTGTGTGTGATCCCTGTGGGTGTGCCTGTGCGACTGCAGAAGTCTGTGTGTGTGTGTGTGTGTGTGTGTGTGTGTGTGTGTGTGTGCTTGAGGATTTTTGCATGATGGTTTGGGGATGGGCAGAGTCGCTGGAGTCTGACATTTGATGTTGCTGCTGTACCCTTGAGAGGCCCTGATGGTATGTGTGTGATGGCAGCTTGACATTGGCTGACATAACCTTCCAATTTTTGCCCCCTAAAAGAAGAAGGAACGGGGGGAGTAGAAGTAAAATACACAATTGGCTCTTTGAACTAAGACACCCCCCCTCCCTCCCGAGAACCAGCAACAAGAAAGCCAGGAGACTCAGCCCCCAGATTCGGCTAGCTCTCCCTCACCCCCTCAGTAAGAGAGCCACCTCGAGCCCTCATTGGAGTGGTCTAATGGAAAGCAAAGGGGGGAATTGTGGAGAAGGAGCTCCCTTTTCCAGTTCTGCTCATCCTCCTCATTCCTAAGGAAATTTCGCTTCAAGACAAGAACCCACCCACCCCACCCCCAATTTTTTTTTGCGTGTGTGTCCCCTCAGGAAGCCAAGATGCAAGCGGCCTTGCTGGTGTGGTGGGTGATCGGAGTGGCGAGCGTGATTCCGGGATCCACGTCAGAGAAGGAGCCAAGCGGAAGCCCCATGATCCCCGCGAGGGTATGGAGATGTGTGTCACGGAGAGCACAGCCAGGAACCGAGTTCGTGTGTCGGATGCCCAACCTGTATGCACACCGGAACCAGTCCTGGGTCTTCGCCTCTGCCTGCATCTTCCATGTCCTGAACAACGAAACTGGATGCACTTGGGAAAAGACAGCCAACTGCACACGCCAAGACTCCGGAGAAAGGACCAAATTTTGTTACTCCCTTCCATTGAACACTGAACCCAAAGGGAAGGACTCCAGCCTCCGGGTGTGGTGCAAGCCTTCTGCTGGAGCCATTGACCCAAGCATTCTCAGGGATAAGGACTTGGGGACTTGTGACGCTGTAAAAGTCTCTGCAGCTGCCTGGACAATTGGAACTCCTCTCCACATGACGGTGGTTGCAGATACTGAAAGTCCCCGAGCTCCTGGAGATGAACTCTTGATTACCCTGACTTCTCCAGATGGGAAAAAGACTTCTCAGGCAATTGTAAATTGGGAACCACAGGGGTGGGAGATAAAGGGTAATGAGCTGCACAAGCCAGGTCCACCTGATTGGATTATTCCACTGGAGAGAACTCACTGTGACAGGTACAAACCAGTAATTCACTTTAATTTTTATGGCCACATTTCTTTCATGAAGGAGCAGGTATTGGCGGGGGCTTATAAATTAGAATTTGGAATTGGGACCCAAAACACTGTAGAGATTCACCCCATAATTGAGCATGCAGAATCTCTTCAGAAATTAACAGTCCCAGTCGTGGGCTCGCATGTACTCAAACTAGACCAGCCTGTGACCAGGGGCTGCTGGTGGGTTTTTAGTTTGGAGGGGCAGTAAGGCCGGTGGGCAGAGCCAGGGCAATGGTAGGCGGAGCCAGGGCAATGGTAGGCCAGTGGCATGGCATAACCCAGCAGCAAGGAGTTCCCAGGGTTAACATCGGATGGAAGAAAACACAGTCTACATGCACATCAAGCTTAAAATAAATAATGTATAAACCC
>QEPC01010496.1:1652926-1675925 GCA_003113815.1 Sphenodon punctatus
GGGGGGGGAACAGCCTAGGGTGCGGGGTGGGAACAGCCATGGGGTGGGTGCGGGGTGGGGTGGAAAACAGGCTCAGCGCCTTGGATGCAGGGGGGGGAGATCAGTCAGTGACTGATCCCTCCCCCCCCCCCGTGCATACAGTCAGTGGCAGTGCTTACCTGCAGGCTGCTCTTCTCGCCTTCTGACTGCTCCTTTGGGAGGCAGCGGGAGTGGGAACTAGCGCGCTGCGCGTGGGCGCACTGAAACTCTCAGGGGACTGACTGAGGCAGAGAGGAAGCACGCATGCACGCTTCCTCCCTTCCTCAGTCCCCCGAGTCAAGCTATCTCGCCAGGGCTGTCAGCGCAACCGCCCTGGCGAGATCTTCCATTGTGCCCATTGCGCTGTCCCATGCGTGCTGTGGACGGAGGAGTTCAGCTGCCCAAATTGCGTTTTCCATAGGAAAACGCTTTGGGCGGCTGAGTAGCTGAGCCTTTTTGTCCCTTTGGGGACCCACTCCCTCTCCCAGCGGAGTGGGTGGGTCCCTGAAGGGAGAACAAGTTCAGTGACAGCTACAGCAGCCTCTGCAGCAGCTCAGAGGCTACTGTAGCTGTCATAAGCGGCGGTGCGTTTTTTTTGTTTTTTAAAAAAAAACAGTTTCACCACGGTGGTGGGGGGCACCGTCCCAAACACCCTGAAGGGGGAGCCACCACTGCCTGTGACAATACTTTTGAATCCTCAGATTTCTCTGAAGGAGGTCCAGGTGGATCTAGCCGGAATGAACATTTCACAGGCAGTTTCAAGGTGTGGGCCTTTTCTTAAAATTAGCTAAACAGGATGGTCTAAATGGGTGTCCATGTGGCAACACTGGAACCCAGGACTTGGGCTAGGCGTGAATTGTCGGATTGGTTGGGAACAATAGGAGCGGGAGCCTCATTCATAGACTCTGCCAACATTGAGTTACTTACGAACAAGGTCTCTTATGCCACCAGAGATATGAGGAAACTTAGTGCCACAGTCACAGAACCTTTTGCGCAGCTAGTAGAAGAGCAAGTAGCGATCAGTAGAATTTTGCCCACTTGGGAGTCGTTTCTGGAAAAAGATGATTTGCTTTTAGTCTCTGGAATACAATCCTTGCAAAATAATATCTAATTTGTATTGGCCTGTATGCAAGCCCAGGGCTTTGCTCAAAGTGTAACTCTGGGGATGATCTGGCAAGCGAAAGAGGGACATATCCCCCTAGAGTTAGTAAATCTAATTTGAGCCAAATTGACTACAAGAGAGAACGAGCTTCAGGATTGGTGGAAGCTTGTGAACGTGTTATGACTCTACCCAAAACCAGATGAAATTGTTTATAATAAGGATCTCAGCTGCAGAAGCCCTGAGAGCGTTCCCAGTTGTCCCACTGGGGTGGCAGATTGGCCACAATAAGATTTTGTATTTCAGGGATCCCAACCGATTCGCCTTTCCCTGGGAGGGTAGTTTTAAGACTGTAAATACGCATGGGTGTGAATATAAAGATAATTTAGGATTTGTGTGTTTAGATGATAACTTAGAGATGAATGACCCTTGTTTTTCTCCCTTTCCTGGTAATGAGTCTGTTTGTTCCTTTGATATTAGAAAAGAAAATGAATCCGCTTTAGTATATATTGGTAAAGGTTGTGTATGTGTTAGAACTGTATGTGGCCATGTAATCATTAATAGCAGAGAAATTCACTCAATGATCCCCCTCCTCAATAGATGTTTTTGTAATGTATCTGTGATTGTAGGTTGTGATTTTAAGTATGTAACCCCGGTCTGGACTGTGCAACATATGCAGTTGTTTCCCTCCCTATATCAGTCTGTCTACCTGGTTTCATTGGGCTTTCCTTTCTGAAAACTCTTATCTCCCACCCCTCCTTACAACAAGAGCTGCAAAAGGCCCAGTAGTCAGGGCAAGCTGCTTCTATAACTGTACCGCACAACAATCAGCTTATCTCAAAGATCATGGCAGACATTAAATCCGCCGGTCAGCATGCCTGGTGGGAGTCCTTGCTAGGCTGGGATTCCCGGTCCGCTGGTGTTTTTAACGTAATGCTCCACCTAATTGTGTTGATCATCATCTTGTCATTTTGCATGTTAGGGCTAGTATGCTGGATTAGGTGAACCATGGCTCGGCTGCAGCACCTTGACGACCGTGAGCACTTCCAACGGTAATGTGGGGACGATGGCTAACAGTGTAGCCATGTCCCCAACGGGGGGAATTGTTGCGAGAAGTGCAGAATGCACCCCAAAAAGGGCAGCCCCCCCCCCATGGTCAGAAAGGACATGAGTAATTGGACATCGGAAAAGCCTGAGCGAAGCCATGGTTGAACAACAAGGTAGCTTAAGGGAAAGGTTCTTTCATGCAAAAACCAGCCCACCCTTAGAAAAGATGATGGAGGAGGCTCTGAGTAAATATTGGGGCAGTTAAAATAAGGCCACCTTCCTGTTTAAAGAAATCACTGGTGAATGGAATCTAGATTAGCAATGACTCCAAAGGCATGGACAATTAGAAGCACCCAACGTTTTAGCACCCCCACACCTGATCGGTGGGAATTGCCCGCCAGCACCAGACTCTCCTCATGATTCTCTTCTGTCCCCAGACTGATTAGAAATTTGGCCCTGTTTATGCCCTGATGTGTCCTTTGTCTCTGCGGCCCCAGTTTGTTTACCCTTTGCCTCTTCTCTTTTGTGTAACTAGACACACTGGCACCTCTTTCCCGTCGCACCTATTGGCATTCTTGGTCCCTCCGCCGCTGTGGGCATGTTCCTTTTCTCAGACCTAAACCCACCCAGGAAATCTCTCACATCTTCCCATCTCACCTACTGTAGTATACTTAAGCTGATCCCAAATCTTTTGTCCCAAAACTTATAACCACTCCTGGCTCCCCCTCTGAAACTGGGAAAACTTTGGAAGCAAACACATGCAGGTCTCTCTGTCTGTGTCTGGATCTTAAGGGGTCTCCCAGACTTTGGTCTGTCCCTCCCCTGCATCCCTGAACTTCGCTGGATCCATGGGGTTGCCTGTCCCCTCTGCAACAGGCAAGGAGAGGTAGCCACTGGTCCTGGTTCCCCTTCTCCAACCTCCTTTCGCTTCTAGCTCTCTCTCTAGCTCTCTCTCTCTCTCTCTCTCTCATATTACTTTCATTTTCCCAGCCGCCGCTTGTGTTTCCCTCTTAAAATCGCCAGCCAGACCAGGAACTGTGTTAGCTAATTGTGGGTTTTCTGGATACCTCCCGTACCTGTTAAATAAAGATTCCTTTTTATTAAGCATTTTGCCTCCCTCTTTTCCCTTTACTATTCTTTTGGGGAGGGTACATAGCCTGAATGTAGCACGTATCTGAACTCAGACTGATCCAGGAGACACGCAGGGACCCCTAGTCCAACCAATTCAGCTAATTCCCCTAAATTTAAGAGTCAGGTGGGTATTGAGGCACCAACCCCCCAATATTCACGAGTGGGAGTGGGGTTTCGTGTTAACACCAGCACTGTGGAACTCACTCCCGGCGGGGGTTCGCCTCAGCCCAAGCCGCCTTGTGTTCTGCCATCAGTGTAAGACCTGGCTCTTCCACCTGGCATTTGGTGGGGGGGAGGGTTGAGAATTGGGTTGGGTAGGAGAGTTGGGGGGGGGGGTGTTGGCTGCACACTTTGTATATTTTTTATTGTTTTATTTGATTATTTATATTGTTGTTTATATTATATTTTTAAACATTGTATTTTTATTACTCTGTTGTGAGTCACCCTGAGCTGCCTGAGGCAGGAGGAGTGGAGTAGAAATGTATAAAATAAATAAATTAAATAAATAAAACAAATTAGCTAACATTAGCCCATAGTAGGCCACACTGTTTATTAGGTGCTCACCAGATGTTCGCCCCCACTGGATACAGGGCCGACACCCACACCCCCACTCACGGTGGAGTCTAGAGAATGGGCATTTTCAGACAAGACATTCTCCACCCACTACTCACCCACCATCCATCCATGTTTCAGGGCTGCAGTGTTGCCCTATAGGTGCCCTGTAACATGTATAGTGGGTGGGAGGTGGATGGGGAGGGTCTTGTCTTAAAACACCCAATGTGGAGCCTGCAGTGTGGGTGAAAGCCGACTAATGTGCACCCATGTGGCCACTTCCCATCTATTGGGGTGCACGTAGCCTCTGCCTGCATACAGGTCTGCCAGGGCCATAGGGTTCCAGGCACAGTGCCTAAAGCTGCCCAAAGAGTGAGCCCACTCGCTGGTGCTTTGATTGTTTAATTTTGCCTTTTGGAGCACTCTAAAACGATGCTCCAAAAAGTTAAAAGGAAAAAGAAAACAGAAGAAAGACACAGCAGGGGGTTATTTTCGTCAATTTTCAGGACTTTCAGGGACTTTTCAGGACTTTCCAGGATGTGCAATTTGGAATATAAAAGGTTAAGAAAAAAGTATGAACAACCTTAAGTCTTAGGCCTTGTATCCCTAAACACTTATCTGTGCAATAAGTGAAATTACTTGTGCAGTTATGTTTGTGGGTGCGTATGGAAACATTCCAGGAAGCAATAGTTTGGGGATTATGTAGTCAACACCTGGTGGTTACAATTTCACTCCAAAAATTAAATTAAACAACTTCATCATAACGTGCATCCAAATGAACTGCCCAGTTGTTCATGAATACACTTCCCTGGAGTGGGGTCTGCCTGCCTTCGTCCACCCATGCTGATGAAAGCCCTACCCCACAATGCTCCAATGTGGCTGAGAAGCTCAGTCTATTCCATCATACACACTGTCTGCTCAGCAGTCAATAACTGCACCCCAGTCCTGCTGGGGGGGATGCAGGACTCAGCCTTAGTGTTGGCACCTAAGCACATTTTAAAGGAACACGTATGAAAAATACACGTTGCAGAGCCTGCCCTGGCGCCTTAGCTTTTCAAATTTGCGTAGGGGGCAACCCTACTCAACCTTGGCAATTAAATTCAAGGAGGTGGGGCACAGAGTCCAGGGAAATGTTTCCAGTAGGAGTGTACACCCCTGAATGTGAACGCCCAGAAAAAGGCCAGTATTGGCCATTTCAAAGTTGCAAAGGAAAGCCAGAAAAATCCTGGATGGTTTATTTGGTTAAGTTTTTATTAATGACTTTGCTGCTCCATATCCTGAACTGGTTACCATCTAGATTAAATCACAAAACCCCCTGTTATATTGTTCAGCTGCAGAGAGGTAGGGTGGCCCAGTAGTTGGGTTGCTAGCTGGAGACTAGTTTCCTGTTCTGACAAGCTTAGGAGCAAGAGGTGTGGTTTCTGGGATAGGGGGCATGACTTCTAGGGCAGGCTTGTACCCAAGCAACCCAGCAATTCATTTCTTTGTTTCTCTCTCTTTTTCTTTCTTTGTTTATGCATATACCTTACATTATGCCATGAAGACTGTCAATCCCGTCCTCTGGCAAACAACCAGAGAAGACTCTCGAAAGACAAAGCACTTCTGTTCCACTGCGGACGCTCTGAAATGTCCGCTCTTAGTAACCAGCAGCAAAAGAGTCCCAACAGATCTTAACTGCTGTGAGAGGCACATGGAGGGAAGCAGTTTCTCAGGTGAATGGCTGTTCTGGACCAATCAGGAGTTAAGAGATGTATCTAGCACCTTAGCTACATAGTTACAGAAGTTCAGTGAAACAATATGCTTTAGAATTCTGAGTCTAAAGAGACTGCTGTTACCATGTTGCCCTTTTCCCTAACAGCTTCCTCCCAATGGATCCTTTTCATATACATATCTGTTCTGCATTTTGCTCCTTTTACTGTTCTGACATCTTGCTGGCCTGAGGAAGCTGTGTAGCCCTGAAAGCTTGCACATGCTCACCAGCAGAAACTGGTCCAATAAAAGATCTCATCTGAACTACTTTGATTCTCCATCATCTAGAATTCTGAATAATTTAGCTTTAGCTTCTTTTTGTTTTAAGCTCTGCAGATTTTGTTCTGTGATCAGAAATGTTTGCTAGCTTCTATTTTTAGCTATTGTTTGTTTTGAAAAAGGCCAGTAAAATATAGTTACAATTAAGAGTGCATGGTAATGACAATAAGCAATCATTTCAGTAGCTATATAATTTTGAAGAAAGCAAGATGGAAATTCTGCCAAATAGACTTGGCATTTGATTGCTGAAGCAGACAACTGAGCTCACTTCAATAGACAGCTATTGCGTACAAAGAAGCCTTCTAATCACAGAGCTGGAAGGGATTTCAAGGGTCATCTAGCCTGATCCCTCTGCACAGTTGCAGGATTTTCCATATCATAAACCCATCCCAGATATTTAGCCTCTTATAAAAAAAACCTTCAGTGAAGGAGAATCTACAACTTCCCTTGGCAGATGGTTTCATTACCCAAATTTATTCTCAAATGTATTAAATTTCATTAAATAAAACTTCCGTTCTATTGAAAGACCACTGCTTATTCTCCTCCCTCTGAGAAGCAGGCACACACAAAACCAAGCATTTAAAAGGGGAAGGGTATGCAAAACTCAATTCAGCCTTCACTAGGATGGCCAGATATGCTTTAGAGGACACTTAAGACACTTATGAGAAATACAGGTTGCAGGACTGCACTGCAACCTGTATTTCTCATGTATCCTCATGTATCCTCTAAAAGGGAGGAGGAGGGTTACTTTTTGATTGTTCTTACCTTATTTAACTGGTTTTAGCTTCCCTTTTTGTCTATGTTTTTTACTCTATTATTGTTTTATGATTTTAAAATGTGGGAATTGTGAGCCGCCCTGAGCCGTCTGTTGACAGGAGGGGGTGGGATATAAATTTTAATATCAATAAATATAAATAAATAACATTCATCCCCTGGGGCTCTCTTGTGTGGGGTCCCGCAGGGCTCTGTTCTGTCCCCTCTCATGTTTAATGTGTATATGAAGTCGCTGGGGGAGGTCGTACGCAGCTGGGGAATGAGTTGTCATCAATACGCAGACAACACCCAGCTGTAGATATCTTTTTTCATCAGACTCAGGCCCTGCCGTCTCCTTGCTGTCCCGGTCCTTGGTCACCGTGGGGGACTGGATGAAGTCGAGCCGATTGAAGCTTAATCCTGATAAGACAGAGGTGATGTTGGTAGGGTGGGGTTAGTGATCTGGGAGAGGGGAACACTTCTATTATTGGGGGTGTTCACCCTCGATTGGTTCCATCTGTGTGAAGCCTGGGGGTGCTCCTGGATTCACAGCTGCGCTTGGATTCCCAGGTGTCGGCTGTGGCCAGGAGTGCCTTTCGCCAACGACATCGGGTGAGATGGCTTCGCCCATATGTCTCGGACTCGCACCTCGCCACCCTCATCCATGGACTCGTCACCTCGAGACTAGACTATTGCAATGTGCTCTATGTGAGGCTGCTCATGGTGATGGTTTGGAAGCTGCAGCTGGTGCAAAATTTTGCAGTCCGTCTCTGGGTCGGGCTGTAGGGAATACGTTACGCCAGTGGTCCGAGCATTGCACTGGCTGCCTATTGTCTTCCGGGCCCGATTCAAGGTGCTGGTCTTTAACCTATAAAGCCCTAAACGGTCTGGGTTCTGCTTATCTGAAAGATCACCTCACCCCTGAGTCCCCAGGTGGCCTCTGTGGTCATCCGGGAGCACCCTCCTGGAGGTCCTGCATTTCTGGCAGGTCCATGCAGGCAGGAGGTGGTCTCAGTGGCTGCAATGTGTTTTTGGAATGCCCTCCTTGCAGAAATCCACTTCAGCCCAAATCTCCTTGCCTTCCGGTGAAATGGTAAGACCTGGCTCTTCCACCAGGTGTTTGGTGGGGATGGGGGCGAGGGAGTGGCAGGGGGGGGATTAGTTAGGATTTTTACAAATGGCTGGGAATTTTATGAATTTTGTGATGTTTATTCTATGAACATTTTTTTGTCTGATTGGTTGTTATTTTAGTATTTATATTATTGTTATTGCCAATGCAGCCCTGAAACATGCATGATGGGTGAGTAGTTGGTGGATTATGGGTGGGGAGGTGCTTGTCTAAAAACACCCTATGAAGTCATGGACAGGGCCTCTACCATGGTATCAGCTGGAAATGTAGGATTTGTCACCACAAGTAAGCATCCCTTTTTCATGTAACGGCTATCACTTAAAGATCTGAGACAGATGTTTTGAATGTGTATAACTACACTACTTAGTGATACTGGTAGCACAATCATATTGGATCTTACATTCCAGTAGGGATAGACATTATGGATTTGGATTAATGTGAAACCGTCCAAAACCAGCAGTTATGGATTAATCTGAAAACGCCACACTATAGGTTTGTATTATGGGTTCATATTAAAAATAATAAAAAAATATAAAAAATCTTTGCGCATGCGCACCCTTAACCAAAATGGTGGCAATAGCATCTCTGCCATTTTGGTTAAGGCGATTTTTGCACAAGCACAATGATTTTTTTGAATATTTGTTTTATTTTTAATATGGATCTGTACTACAAATCCATACAAATAAATTAAAAAAAGATTAGAATCTGTAACAGATCTGAGTCCAGAAATCCATCTGAAGTCCGATCCCTACATACTACTGACAGACAACAAATAGAGGTTTTAATTAAGAAAGCAGAATGGTGGCCTTTGCTATGATGTTTACCTAAGCAGGAATTTGTCAAGTTTCTGTCGACCATGCTTTAGACTGTTGTAAAGAAGATTAATTTACTCAACAATTACATGAGTAAACTGAGATTAAACTGCTTATTATTCCTGGATAATGCTGCCTCAGAGTTTTTGTTTCTCAGAGCATCACTATGGAGAAAGAGTCAAGGCTGTTTGGGTGAGGTGTTGTAGTACAGACGTTTTCAAACTATAGTGCGTGCGTGCGTGCGTGAGAGAGAGAGAATGAGTTAAGTGATACGTTAAATTTGTCAGGTTGGATATTTAACCTTGGTAAATAATTTTCATATAACTGCATTTATTTTCCATGTCCACGTTCCAAATTTTATAGTTAAACTTACAAGTTTTTAATTTTAAATTTTTAAGTTCCCTGTTTGACTGCTGATTGTCAGGATCCCTCTTCTTCCCTGCACGTGCACCTGTAACTTATTAATACAGGAATGCATCCCTGTCTCTCGATATGTGCTCCCCCCTTTATCAATCTCCTCTTGTCCATTCTAAATTGTAAGCCCCTCATGGCAGGGACCTGTCTCTGATCACAACCATTCAGCATCAGGCACATGGCTGGCACTAGATGAATGAATAATAATACCTACTAATAGTAACACATAATAATAACTTGGAAATAATATATCCTGAATCCGCTTAAAGATGTGATCTGTATGTCAGTATGGGATCTCTGAAAGCAAAGAGGGTTTATCACAGGGGTTGACAGCATAATGTTTCCATACTGCCAACCCCAACTGTTAAAAACTATATGAAAGGTTTCCCCAAAATTAATTATTATTTATTTATTTATTAAGCATTTATATAGCACAAGCAGTGTACCTGGTGCTTTATAATTGTTTTTATTAGAGACAGGTCCCTGCCCAGTAGGCATACAATTGAGCTGCTTGCAGGAGGGGCGGGGTATAAATGTATTAAATAAATATTAAATAAATAAAAGATGGACAAGGGTGAGGGGGACACTCTCTCTCTCTCTTCCATTTATTACAGATGGGGAACTGAGCCTGAGAGGTCGTGATGGGGAACTGAGCCTGAGATGATGTGCTCAGGGCCATACCTAGGGCAGGATTTGAACCCTGGACTGACTTAAAAATAATTATAAGATTAAACTGTAAAAATGTTGGTTGTCTTTTGGTTTCTGAGCTGTCAGGGCACGCTGGGATTATGTTTTTAAATTTGTTTTAGCAACCATGAGGATTAAAAATGTACTGTTTCAAGAAGAAAGCTGAAATGCTAATAATAATAAAAAATTAACATGACTTCAGGCCCTGAGCCAATAAGAACACATTATTGCTCTTTCTTCACTTTCCAGAATTGTTGCCCTTCTGAGGAGAGAGGGCTGGAGTATAGTTGTGTTTTTTTAATATAGAATGCTATTTAAAGATTTACAGCGTAAGGAGGAATGAATGGGCAAGAACAATCAGCACAGGAGGAATGAATGGGCAGGAACTGGCACAGGCACTGGCGTTCCCAAGGAAAAATCACTGCAGTCAAACAGCAGAGTCCAAACTACACATGTGTCATCTTCCACTACTCCTACTACTAGTACTACTGCTGCAGCTGCAGAAGCAGCACTACTAGGCATACACAGCGCTTTATAGTCACAGATTGTTGAAGACAGGTCCCTGCCCAGTGGGTTTACCATCTAAGGTCCTTTTCACGCAGACGCAAACACGGATAAAATGGATGTTACATTTTGATTGTATTATACATGTTGCAGGGCACCCATAGAGCACACCTGCAGCCCTGCAACATGTATAATAAAATGTAACACCCATATTATCAGTGTTAGAGTGTCGGTGTGAAAAGGGCCAAAGATGGACAAGGATGAGGGGAACACAGGGACAGACACACACACATATTCCCAATATTTACTCTGATCCAAAGTCATGGGAGTCCCAAAATAGTGTTCTCACTGAGTTCCCTCCCCAGCACCCGAAGAGCTGCCCCCTCAACACACACCCTACTGAGCCCTAGAGGTGGTCCTGTTTGGGACCCCACAGAGAGAGAATGGAGCTCCCACACCCTGCCCTGGTGAAACTGGTGGGCACTGTGACTGTAGGGGCCTCGGAAGAGAGGGGCCTGGCCCAGGCCAGGGNATGGAGCTCCCACACCCTGCCCTGGTGAAACTGGTGGGCACTGTGACTGTAGGGGCCTCGGAAGAGAGGGGCCTGGCCCAGGCCAGGGTGGTTGTCCTGGGTCACCCTATGTTACAGCCAGCTCTGAATGTTCTGCTTTTGAAGGCGGCTGCCACCAAGGCCCCATATACATAGGCTGCAAGCGTGCTGGGGCACTTGCACATGGGTGCTGCTGCTACCAGAGCCTCTGTGTGTGTCGCTGCTGGAGCTTTGCCTCCTCCCTGCCATGCATGTGCTGATGTGCGTGAGAGAGCATGAGTGTCAGTGACGGAGTGGGGCTTGTGGGTGCAAGGGCAGGGCATATATGCCCCCTGTTTGGCCACATAATGAAATACCTCCCACCAGTCCTAGTACTTAGGAGAGACAACCCCTCTTTGGGTGCTGAATCCCACTGTCCCTGTTGAGAGAGAGAGAAAACATATTCAAGCTTCAGTTACCTCTTTCCTAATTGCCTCCCAGGAAAAGCCCTTGAGAGGCCAATGGGGAGAGGATGTAACGACAAGAAACCTAGCCTGTTGTTACATGTGCCATAACCTAGCGGATTAAAAAAAATCTGCTTTCGGAAACATTGCGCGTGTGTGTGTGTGTGTGTGTTTACACAGTCTCCCCGCACCAGATGTAGCCTGTCTGCCATTGTAAACATCAGCGCGGGGTGGCTCATACATTCTTTAGGAAACCGGATTTGTAAAACCTCAATATTGTAGGATTCTACTTCTTTTTTAATGTCCTTGGAATGTCGGGAGGTGTGAGGAGCAGCGCTTATTGGCCAAGGTGGTGGTTTGTTCCTCTGTGGTCACTGGAAATGCTGAGAGGTATGATTTATGAAGCCTGCTAATTAAAGCATGCGGAGGCACATACATACTAACACCTAACCATTCACACAGTCATTAACTCCTGAAGTAGCCACCCCCTGGATAATTATTCTGCCCCCACCTATATGCAGGACCGCCTCACCCGCTGGATTCTGGATCGGCCTCTGCGGTTGTCTAGGGGCACCCTCCTTGAGGTCCCCCGGGTGTTGACCGTGAGGAGGGCATTCTCAGTGGCCGCTCCGCGCCTGTGGAACTCCCTCCCGCTGGAGGTCCGCCTGGCCGTAGACCTCGTTTCCGTAGACAATGTAAGACATGGCTATTCTGCTTGGCCTTTGCCCAGGGAGACTGGATGGGCGGGGGTTTTATTGTTGGGTTATTTTAATGTGGGGTTATGTTGAATTTTAAAACTGTACGTCTTTTAAACTGCTGTTAGCCACCTCCAGATGCTTGGGCAAGAGGGGGCAGCATATAAATGCAATAAATAAATAAATAAATAAATAAAGTGCCAACGCCTGCAAGCGCAGTGGATTTATTATCATCATCACAGCAATAAGCCCCACAAGGAAGGGGAGAAATGAGTGTGTTGATATGAACGTAGCCTCCCTGAATTGAATTGAAAGATGAGCGGGGAGCAGGAAAGAGACTAGGAGGGCGGAGAGGGGTAATGAAAGCGATTAAGGAAACACATCCTATTTATCCGTTCCTCCTCCCCCAAGCCAGTCATCGCTTCCCCTCCACCACAATTTCGCTTAACACCACAAGCTTGAAGCCACAGGCACCACAGCAACCGCTTGCAGGGCGGGAGGGTTGCACCCCCTCCTCTAGCGCATTGCACCCTGGGACTTGTAGTCTCTCAGCCGTTCTGTCCCGGGGAGACGAAGGGGAGTTGAAACTACAACTACCGTGAGATGCGCCTCGGGGAGAGCGAACGTCTGCAGACGGGAGGGCTAAGGCGGTTTCCAAGCAAACCTCCGCGATTCTCTAACGCCCGTTGCGCTGGCGCAGTAGCCTTCCCGCCCACGTTGAGCGGGGTGCCAGAGCTGCCTAGGAAACATGTCTGTCCGTGTGCGCTGGAGACCGAGCCCCGCGAGGGGGGGCGGCGGCTGCTTGGCAGCCAGGGAAGGCGGAGGAGGAGAAGTGTCATTCACTCGCTGCGCTGCAGCGGACAGCTGTGCCCGCCTCCTCCAGCCGCCTCAGGGCTCCAGCGCGCGGGGCTCGGGAAGGGGCTCCCCACAGGTGATAGACCCGTCCCTGTGAGGAGGGCAGGGGAGAGGACGAGTGCCGGCTCCCCCCTTGCTGTGGTGCCCAGGGGGTGAAGCCAGGTTAGCCCCCTCTCTGCTCTGACTGGGGGGGACCAGGCTCAGTGGGGCACAGTACTGAGTCTGAAGCCAGGTTAGCCCCCTCTCTGCTCCGACTGGGGGGGACCAGGCTCAGTGGGGCGTAGTACTGAGTCTGAAGCCAGGTTAGCCCCCTCTCTGCTCCGACTGGGGGGGACCAGGCTCAGTGGGGCGTAGTACTGAGTCTGAAGCCAGGTTAGCCCCCTCTCTGCTCCGACTGGGGGGGACCAGGCTCAGTGGGGCGTAGTACTGAGTCTGAAGCCAGGTTAGCCCCCTCTCTGCTCCGACTGGGGGGGACCAGGCTCAGTGGGGCGTAGTACTGAGTCTGAAGCCAGGTTAGCCCCCTCTCTGCTCCGACTGGGGGGGACCAGGCTCAGTGGGGCGTAGTACTGAGTCTGAAGCCAGGTTAGCCCCCTCTCTGCTCCGACTGGGGGGGACCAGGCTCAGTGGGGCGTAGTACTGAGTCTGAAGCCAGGTTAGCCCCCTCTCTGCTCCGACTGGGGGGGACCAGGCTCAGTGGGGCGTAGTACTGAGTCTGAAGCCAGGTTAGCCCCCTCTCTGCTCTGACTGGGGGGGGGGGACACCAGGCTCAGTGGGGCACAGTACTGCGTCTGAAGCCAGGTTAGCCCCCTCTCTGCTCTGACTGGGGGGGACCAGGCTCAGTGGGGCGTAGTGCAAGGAGTCTGAAGCCAGGTTAGCTCCCTCTCTGCTCCGACTGGTGGGGAGGGAGACCAGGCTCAGTGGGGCACAGTACTGAGTCTGAAGCCAGGTTAGTGCCCCTCTCTGCTCCGACTGGGTGGGGGTGGCGGTACCAGGCTCATTAGGGTGTAGTGTTAGGAGTTTGAAGCCAGGTTAGCCCCCTCTCTGCTCTGACCTGTTTGCCATGGATGCTGCTTTATCATTCCTCTCATTCCGTTGTCATTCCAACTGTTTTTCTTGCCTCCTCCTCAGACCATACTTATGGCTTCCTTTTCTTTAATTCATTCAGTCGTTCCATGCACTCCCTATTGTGTCTTTCCACAGGTAGGGGACAATGTTGGTCCGCTACTACAGTCATGTTCTAATTATTCCATGGCCTGCTCATTTATTTTGATTGATATATATCCTGCCCTATCCACTGAGGCTCAGGGTGTCTTACAATAAATATGTAAAATACAAATATAAAATAAATAATTAAAACTCCACAAAACTAAACCCTCCCCCCATCCCTGCCCATTTAATGCCTGGCCAAATAAAAAGGTCTTACACTGCCTCCAGAAGACACTCAAACTAGGGCTCAGGCGAGCCTCCAAGGGAAGGGAGTTCCAAAGCTGTGTGGCAGCCACCGAGAATGCATCTCTGCGGGCCCAGGTACTATGAAACTGGGTCAGTGATGGAACCTGCAGCAGGGCACTCTCGGTGGATCTTAAAGGACGTGAAGCGACATAAGGAGAAAGCCCGTCCTTTAGATATGTAGGGCCCAAGCTGTTTAGGGCTTTAAAGGTCAAAACCAGCACCTTGAATTGTGCCTGAAACGCTACAGGAAGCCAGTGCAGATGCTTAAGCACTGGTGTAATGTGCTCCCCGCCATCAAGAGGTGGGCTGCTGCATTCACCAGTTGTAGCCCCCCCCCCACCCCCATCATTCTTCAAGGGCAGCCCCACACAGAGCGCATTGTGGTAGTCCAGGCTTGAGGCCTGGATGAGTGGCCAAATTCACATTGGAAAGAAAGAGATGCATCCTCCTCACCAGATAGAGTTGGTGAAAGGCGTTCCTGACCACAGCCGCAACCTGACCTTCCAGGTATGTATGAGGATCGAGGAGCACCCCAAGGCTCCACACCAGAGTAGCGAGGGGAGGCTGGACCCCATTAATGATGGGAGTCCCAATCCCCTCTAAGAAAGACACAGGATCGGCCAACCATCATCAGTCTTGTCTGGATTCAGCTTCAGATGGGCCGACAGCTCACCCGCGTCTAGCCCCCAACAGCAATCAGGCACTGGGTAAGCACCGAGACTGCAGGGCCTGGGTCAGATGAAAGGGATAAGTAGATTTGTGTGTCATATTGAAGACAACACACCTCAAATCTACGCACTATCTCACCCAGGGGCATTAGATACACATTGAACAGTAGGGGAGACAGGATGGAACCCTGCGGGACCCCACAAGAGAGGGGAAAGAACAACAATTGCCCATCACCACAGGCTGACAATTCCCTGACAGGAATGAACGGAACCACTCTAGAGCTGTTCCGCGAACCCCTGCCAGGTCCTGCATCCGTGTCAACAATACCTCATGGTCAACTGCATCAAAGGCCACTGAAAGATCTAAAAAGATCAACAGGGCACAATATCCCTTGTCAATCTCACAGCAAAGATCGTCGACCACCGCCGCAAGCGCAGTCTCAGTGCTGTACCCAGAATGAAAGCCCGACTGACATGGGTCCAGGAATCGGATTGTGTCTAGGTGTCCCTGCAGCTGCTTGGCAACCACCTGTTCAATAACCTTCCCTAAAAAGGGAAGGTTAGAGATCAGGCGAACCTCCTTGTAAGCAACACATTTCTCTGTTCCACCTATCTCCATGGTGCCTGCCTTGTCATCCTACCTACAACACATTGCCTCACCCCAGTCGTATACTAGCTGCTCCCTGTGCCCCTCTCCTTGTCATCCCATCCGCTCTCTCCCCATTGCTCCCGCATTATTTTACCCACTCCCTTGTCATTCCTCCTAGTCTTTAGAACACTTTGCCTTTATTTCACCCGCTTCCTTATCATTCCACATGTTCATCACAATCCCCCTTGTTGTTCCATCAACTTCTTTGCCCCATTTTATCATTCCATGATGTCACTTGTCATTTCACCCATCCCCCACAACCCCCCTCGTTGTTCCAACCAACCTCTTGCCATTCCCTCTCTTCCTAGGATGCTCTTCTCTTTTTATCAATGCAATGGCAGTTCCTCAGTACCCTGCTGCCATTCCACCCTTCACCTTCGCTCCATCCTTGTCAGTGAACTGGGCTCTTTCCCCTCACCCCCGCCCTCCATGGCATTGCACCATGTCTCCATGGTTGCCTCCTAGTCATCCCGGTCCCTCTTCATGCCCTCCTTTTTCATTCCACTTCATCATCGCTCATTTTACTCCTTATGGCTGCTTGCTTGCCATTCCACCGGCACATCATTTCAGGCCCTCCCAGTGGTCTCCCCCCTCTCATTCCACCCAGCCCCTCATCTTTTGTTTTAATGTTTGTTTTGCGAATTGTAAGCCGCGCCCAAGCTGCCTGCGGCGGGAGGGGTGGGGTAGCAAAACTTTTAAAATAAATAAAATAAAATAAATAACATTTTTCCAGCCACTCCCAGTGGTCCCCAATGATTCCACCCAGCCCCCCAGTCATTCCATCTGCTCCTGACAGCTTCCCTTGCCATCATTCCATCCCAGCCCTCTTTATTTCAGTCCCCACCCTGCCCTGGTGGCCTCCACTCTCATTCCACCCAGCTCCCCATCATTCCAGCTGCTTTCCTCCCTGTCGTTCCACCTGCTCTCTAGTCATTTCCCATGCTCCCTCCATGCATACCTTGCCATTGCAATTGCTCTCTGTGGCCTCCACCCAGCTCCCCGTCATTCCAGCTGCTCTTGATGGTTTCTCCCATCATTCCACCCAGTCCCTTATCCTTCCAGCGGCTTCAGGCAGCCTCTTCCTTGTCATTCCACCCCCTTCCCTTGTCTTCCTAACCTGTCTTTTCCACCTGGTCTTTTTTTAACCTCCCCCCCCCACACACACACACACTTGGCATTGCACCCTGGGGCCCTCCCTTTCAGAGAGAGAGTTGCATTATGGTGCTTGAATGTACATTATGGCTCATTAGCATTTGAGCTTTCCCCTTATTTCCAGTGGGTATTCATGCTGTCTCCATTGTTCTCTGTGGATTTCATGTCATTCGTTTTTAGTATGTCCCAGGTTAGAGTCTAGTTTGTTCGTGACTCTAGGTGGCTTGTTTATTCCCTTCTAGTGTGTTGTCTTTGCTGGTCGTCTCTGATGTGATTTAAACAAATATTTATATGAGAGGGGTAAGCGATGGTTGGGTTTTTTTTTCTGTTACAAATTATATAGGGAAGGCACACACCAAAACTGATACCCTGAACATTAATTGGGAAGCATGAAATATGACTCTTGTGGATTGGGAGAATTCATTTTTCTAAAAGAGACTGGCATTTTAAAATAATTTTTTTAAATGTGTATGGTTTCTTGACTTTCCAGTCCCTTTCAATGTTATGGCTGTCGGTTTAATGGAAGCATGAAAATGTTTTGAATTAAATTGTGTTTTTCCTGAGGGGGAGGAGCAGGGGTGTGCTCATCTTTGTTTGAATGATTTATACAAATGTGTTTCTCTCTCAAAATTTCCTGTGTACAGATTGACAGTTGCAAATGGATCGGGAGAGAGAAGCTTAGAAGATTTCCTTGTAATGCGGATCTGTTATAAACTCAGGGGCGGGGGGAAGCCGCACTTTGCCTTTTACAAACCGACTCATTTTTATTTATTTGTTTGTTTATTTTGCAGTTCAAATACGCTTTAAATCTACAGACATAAATGTAGAGAGAATCGCTCTCCTTTGCAACTAGGCGGATTTGGGGGGGGGGGATAGTAGCAACCACTTTCTGCAGGTGGCGGCGGCGGGGAGGCACAGAAGTTGCTTTGACCTTTGAAGGGAAAAGACCTGTCTCGTCTCCCTGGTATTTATTTGCGTGGCTATATGTGTCTCCCCAGAAGTTGCCTGGGTTGCAGAGCGGCAGGGAAGCAGCAGCAGCTGCTCATCTCGGGCAGCAGAAGATTATGGTGGCGGCGTAGCAGCAGCAGCAGCAGAAGCGGCGGCCGTGGCAGCTACAGCAGCAGCAGACAGAGAGCCGGGCTGTGAATGTGTTGTCTGTTTACAATCCGCGTTGGGAAGCGCAAGCTGAAGACCTGGCAGCCGAGCAGGCATTGACGGCGTTTGAAAGTGGGGGGAAATCCATCGTGCAGGGAAAGGAGTGTGGGGGCAGCCCCAGCTCTCGCGTGCCGGTGGGGCGGGGGTTGCTTATCATGGCGGACCGGACAGCTCCTAGATGCCAGCTCCGTCTCGAGTGGGTTTACGGGTACAGGGGTCACCAGTGCCGCAACAACCTGTACTACACGGCAGGCAAGGAGGTGGTTTACTTCGTGGCCGGAGTCGGAGTGGTTTATAACACCAGAGAACATGGCCAGAAATTTTTCCTGGGGCACAACGATGACATTATCAGGTAAGGGGGGGAGCTAACTTGGTGGGGGAGGGCTGAATATCCCCATCCTTACTCCCTGTGGTTGAATGTCTTTCCTTGCCTTTTAGGAAAAGCACATGCTAGAGCGGGGAGTGGGTGTAAAAACGGAATCTTCTAGGATTCTGCTGATCTTTTTTTTTTTTTTTAATATGTCTTGTGCATAAGAGCCCAAATATTGCCAGAGGTCATGTCTAACAGCTCTTACTTTACCAGAATCCTGAACCCTGGTGCAATATTACCACAAAACTCCAGATCTGTTGCCTGTCGTCTACCTATTTTTGGTTGCCAGCCCCCTAATTTTAATGCCTGAACAGAGAATAAATGTGGGTGATGTTCTTACATGAAGGGTGCATTCAGACATATTGCATGGACTTGGGCAGCAACAGCACCAGTTTGTTCCTGTTTTGCCCCATGGTGACGTTTTTCACGGTGTTGAAACAGAGGTGTACCATGGGGTTTCACCAGGGGACCAGTCTCTACCACTCATCACCTTGGGGAAAGTGCATGGAAGAGCTGGTTGCCACGATGGTGTAACCCAGAGGCAACTGTTGGTGTTGTCTCTGGATCTCCACAGGTGATATTTATTATTTCTGAAAGTGCCCTAATAAAATCCAGACCCTGCTACATGCTATCACAGAAGCATCACAAATATAACTATCTAATACTTGACGCAAGTGTGCTGCTTAAATAGAGAACAAGTTTACTTGCTCCTACTCCTACTCCAAAAAAGTGATTGCCAGTGTGCTCTAGTGCAGTTATATCACCCAACCGATCCAGCAACTGTATGAAGCCAGTGTTTGATTCTAACCCCCCAAATTTTACTGCCTAACTGGATAACACTTTTAGCTGCTCCATTCTGGATCTTGATGCTGTCTAGAGCATCAAGATTTTATGTTGTTTTTTAAAATTTATTTATTTATTTATTTTCATAAATTTATACCCCGCCCCTCCTGCCATGCAGCTCGGGGCGGCTTCCAACATTAAAAATACAATAAAATCAATAAAATTCTCAAATAATATAAAATATTAAAACAGGACTAAGAAACAATATCAACCAAAGTAGGTGGGGGCGCTAAAAACACTCTTTCCAACAATGTCATAAAAACTTGGGGGGAACTCTACTACATCTGAATCCTTCTGACTTCTACCAGATATGTCAAGCCCAGAAACTATACCTCTAGCTAAAGAAGGCTTGTTTCTACGATTCCAACAACAAATAAGTCTGGATCCCAATATGTCTTGGTGCAAGAGAGCTGCAAAACCTTTAATTTGGCACCTGTGCTTTCTGGATGCAGCCAGCTGTTGACTGCATACTTGCAGTTTTACTACCTTTAACTGAGCACATCTGAAGTTCCTCATACACCAGATAATCCAGTTCCTAATTTTGCAGTGTAGGGACACCACACGCACACACACACAATTAGGTGTATATATATATGTAGCTCCTTCTGGAAATCATACTCTTATCATGCTACCATATTGGAGTCCACATTTATAGAAATTCATCAACTCTGAAGAACCAGATATGTCTTTGACTGCACTACAACCTACATTTGTCAGTAGTGTTGTTTACCTCCCCTGTTACACTGGGTGATTTTTTTTTTTAGAAAGCATTTTGGTGTTAGAGTTATCACTGCAGGAGATATTTCTCCAGTTATATTTCTTGAACTGGTAACGCCTCTTAAAACCAGAGTGAACTTTTAAAATCTACTGTCATCTTGAAGTGTGAGTTTTCTCTGTTGTGTTGCTGGTCACTTTATTTATCAACAGCTGGAAAAAACATTATCAGGTTCTGCAATTTAGCAGAAGTTATGGTTGTGTTTTATTTTGATAGTATTGTAAAGCTACATATAGGAGTAGCCTTTAATACTGAAAGACAAATTATTCTTAGTCAATGAGAAAACAATTCAAAACTTTATTGTTTGCCACCGGGGCTATAACAATCTTATACAAAATAAAATACAGATAAAAATAATACAACAGATACATAACTATACATATAAGCCATCCACGAATTGCAGACAGCACCGCCGTGAAAACCTGTGGTAAAAAGGTGGGCATAGAGTCTACATACTAATCCAACTTTGCCTAACCTCCCTAAAGAGAAAGGGAAAAAGGGGAGAAAAATTGCAGCTACTCGGAGAAAAGCATAGTCTCCAAAACCACATATTGCACGTAGATCCCCCTGTGCCAAACCGACCTTCCGGGCACGCTACCGTCCCGCAACATACTGTGATCAGGAGAAGTAGGGGCTGCGAATGCCTTGGATAGCTAAAGCAAACCATGGTACAGTTCTCGCTTGAGCAGTATCCTCCGGGTTAAGGAGCCTTTGCAATCCCTTAGCGGCAAGATCCTGAGCTGCCCCTAACCTCCCCAGGTATTTACATCTGGGCCCCACCAGAGCCGGACACCGGAAAACCATATGTTCCAAAGTATCTACCTCCCCTAGAGAGCATATGGGGCAAATCCGTAGGGCCCAGGGAACCATCTTGTACCGACCTTCTCGTACTGCTGAGGCCAGCGTATTGGTCCTCATTTTAAGAAAGGCACCACATAACCCAGGGTTGTCCCACACAAACAAATAATATGGAGCTACAGATTCCTCCTTATAGGGGACATAAGTTGGAGTGATTTTCTGGGCCGCCATCCGCTCCCTCTCAGCTTGTAGGGACTGATCCAAAATCCGTCTTTTAAGAAGTCTTCTCGCCGCCGCCCCTCCATGCTGGGTCAGACTCTCCACCGCAAACCCCAACAAGTGGATTTCACGCTCCACCCGTCTTAGCCAGGGAGTCCCCAACCCGCTCTCCAGGGTTAACGTCAGCAATGACTCCCCCAGCGGAGGGAATAAAGCCGTCTTAATCCAAAAGTTAACTACCGCCTGGAGAGCATGGGTTCTAAGAGGGAGTACACGCGCCTCCGCTCTTAAAATTACCTGCGGGGTTTCTCTTGGCACACCCATAATTGCTCTCAGAAAACTGTTCTGGAATGATTCCAGGGCTGCTAAAAACAAAATGCCCCGTACGGGCAATGCGTACAGCATTTGAGCTACAACCTTTGCTCTAAATAAGCGTAGGGCAGGGAGGACCAGTTTGCCGCCTTTCCCATAAAAGAATCTTACTATGACCTTGGAGGTTTTCTTAGCTAAGGCTTGGACAGCCGCCCAATGGGCTTTCCAGCTTCCTTTGGAGGCGAATAGAACCCCCAAGTATTTAAAGCATTGTACTTGCTCAATGGAGTTTGAGCCTATAGCCCAGCTCTGGTCTTTCTGGGCCCCTCTGCTTCCTACCACCAGCACCTTGGTCTTGGCATAGTTGATGGATAACAGTTCTGTCTGACAGTAAACCCCAAAGGCTTGCATGGCACGTCTCAAACCAATACTGGTTTGGGATATCAGAACCTTGTCATCTGCGTATAGCAGAACCTAAATTCTGCGGCTGCCTATCCTTGGGGCGTGCAGATCTGCCCTTCGGAGAGCCTGCACTACATCATTTAGGTAGATGTTAAAAAGTGCCGGGGCTAAAAGACAGCCCTGGCGCACCCCCTCTTGCACCTGTATCTCATTTGATAAGGCTCCCTGCTTACTGTAGTGAACCCTCAAAGTGTTCCTCTCATGAAGTTTCATTATCAGGAACAAGAGCCTGGGATCTATGTCTAAAGCTCTTAGCTTGGCCCAGAGGCGCGCCCTGCACACCGTATCAAAAGCTTTCTGGAGATCTATAAAGCATAAATAAAGTTTTTCCCTAGCGGCCGTATATTTTGAAATTAGTGCGGACAGAACAAGTACATGGTTTGTGGTAGCTAAACCTTCGCGAAAACCTGCCTGCTCGGGCTCGATTAGGTGCTCCGCATTCACCCAGTCTTGCAATCTGTTCAATAATAACTTTGAGTACAATTTTGCAGCGATGCTGAGCAGGCTAATAGGCCTATAATTGCCAGGCTGGTTGGGATCGCCCTTTTTATAAACGGGCACCACTGTGCTAGTCAGCCAGGCTGATGGAAAGCGCCCTGATTCATTAATATGGGTGAAAAGTGGCGCCAAAATACTGGCCCACCTTGCAGGATCACTTTTAAAGATCTCCGGGCTTAAGAAGTCAGGGCCAGGAGCTTTCCCTGGTTTTAGGCTGACTATCAACTCTAATATCTCCTCTGGCTGTACTGGGGCCCATCCTGGCAGACCCTTAAGCGAGCCATTATCCACTTCTGCTATAGGTAAATTGCCCCTAGAAAAGAGTGCCTCATAGAAATTTTCCCACACGCGCGGATGTAAATTGACTGCTCCGCTGGAACAAGCCCTGGCCTGAGATGCTCGAATGATAGACCAAAACTCCCTGGAATCCCTAGAGTTGGCAGCAGATATAAGGAGAACCCACTGCTTTTTTTGATAGCTGCTTAATTTTGCAGCTAGGAGCTTTCGGTAATCTGCCCGAATAAGGGCCAACTTAACTCGAGTGTCCTGATGGGCATGTTGTTTGAGTTTTCTGGATAGACGGCGAAGTGTGGCACGAAGCCTACGACACTCGCC
Source organism: Sphenodon punctatus (assembly GCA_003113815.1). Lineage (NCBI taxonomy): Eukaryota > Metazoa > Chordata > Lepidosauria > Sphenodontia > Sphenodontidae > Sphenodon > Sphenodon punctatus. Next base: position 1,675,612 of record QEPC01010496.1, read on the forward strand.
GTCGAACCAGGGAGGGGGAGGCCTATCTCTCTCTGACCCACCCATGCACAAATCCTGTCCCCTTGTTGTAATCAACGGGGTCATTTCCGCCATCAGGAGCTCAAACCATCCTACGATACCAGGACCCTGGACTGCGATTTTCTCCACTAGGAAGCTCCCTACCACAGATTCGAAGAACTCACTCAGTGCACTGGCTCGGTCGGCCATCCATCTAACACGCACCCACCAGGGGAATGAGAAAACAGTATTTCATTTACTGTTTTCTAATTTGGGCAGTGATGTTACAGGTTTGATTTCCCCCCCCCCCCCCCCCC
>QEPC01010496.1:1678552-1688828 GCA_003113815.1 Sphenodon punctatus
CCCCCCCCCCCCCCCCTTGTATTAAAGGTCATTTCTGGAACATCTCAGATTGTAGGACTGTTTTAAAACAAACCACATGTGTAATGAGTTTAGATTAGATACTAAGAGTGAAGGAGTGGTTAGGTGTCACTAGCTGTGATTTGACTTGGTGCATGTCAATTTTATTTTGATGTTTTAAGAATATAACATTTAAATCAAAATGTTGTCTGAGATTAAGATTATATGCTGGCATTTGAAAGACTTTAGTCCACCAGGATCGGAGACATCAGAGACTGGAAATTCTACAGGGGCAGATCCAGGAATGATATTGATTGGATGGGAGGGGGCTGGAGTCAGACACGGGCATAGTGATAGTATGCGAAATACATTTTCCATTAAATGGGGAAATGAATGCAGTATTGAGGCAGTATTTAAAACTCTCTCTTTTCACACATTAAATCAAGAAATTAATAATTATATATATATTTATGATTTTAATATTTTAAATCAGATTATTATTTTAATTGGCCTCACTGTTTTGTAGAAAATTGCATACTGGTTGGAATGACACCAAGGAGGGAAGGACTACTGGGTGGAATGAAGCTAAGAAGGCTGCGAGGACGGCCTAAAATGAAGAGGGTCTGGATGGAATGATGGGGAGGAGGCCTGCGGGAGTGGCTGAAATAGGGGTGTGCGGAGGTGGAATGACAGGGGATAGGCCACAGGGAGGACCTGGAATGAAGGGGAGTGACTGGAATGATGAGGAGAAGGCCATTGGGAGTGACTGGAATGAAGATATGTTGGGTGGAATAACAGGGAGGAAGCCACTGGGAGTGGGTGGAATGTCAAAGAGAACACCCTCAACACAGCTGGAATGACTGGGGATTGGATGGAATAACAAAGAGGCTGCCGTGAGCAGTTGGAATGATGCAGGACAGGGTAAAATGACAAAAAGGAGGCCACCTAGGGTGATGAGGACTGGATGGAATGACGGGAAGGAAGCCACTGGGAATTGGTGGTATGGCGAAGAATTTTGTGCATTTGACAGAGAGGAGACTTAATGGCAAGTGTTTGAATGGAATGACAGGGAGGATGCCACAGGTAGCTGACACAATGCCAAACAATGGGAAGGAGTTGAATGAGAGACTCGTGTAACTGGAATGACAGGGAAGAGGTGATGGGGAGATGATGCATTGTCAAGGTGGGAGTCAGAGGGAAGGTGGATTGACTATGATGGTGTTGGGCGAGCAGTGTGTAGGAATGTATGGAATGACGTAATGAGTAATGGGAGGAATGATATAAGGGCTGCGTGAATTAAAGAAAAGAGGACCTTGGTGTCAGCCGTCGCCGCCTGCCTCGGAGTCCCCCATCCCAGCAGGGCCCCCGGAGTGCAGGAACGCAAAACGGGCTGCAGGACACGCCCCTCACGAGCATCGCACCGGCCGCCGACGCGGGGGCCGTAGCCACGCCCCCAGAGGCCGCTCAGAGAATTCTCCCTGCGGAGCAGGGCAGGGGCCTGCCGCATAAACACCAGCGCCGCAGTTAGAGCGACGCTGGTGATTGTTGGAAACCGGCCCCCTTGTGTTTGTGCGGAGATTGCCTGCTAGAAACCTTCCTGAACTTGTGCCTGTGTGAACCTCCTCCATTGAAATTCCCTTGGTGTGCCTGAAGCGAGTGCAGGGTGAGTGGTGAGTGCGAGGTGTGTGGGAGCCCCCTTCCCGTCTGCCGTGGGTCCGGGTTAGGCCCCCTCCCTGGGGAGCACGTGCGCGTGACCCTGTCTCCCCCCTTGCAAGTCTGGGTAAGGGCCCTTTCCCCCCACGGGCTTCTCACCGCACCTGGTTTCAACCCATCCTTCCGTCCCCTGAGTGTATGCTATAGGGAGTGTGGGGGTATCGTGCGGGCTCTCTCAATCCAGGCGCCCTATGATGATAGCGGCCTGTTCTCTTTCATTAGAGGTAACGGCCAAAACACTATCCTGACGGGCATAGAAAACCCTCGTTGTTGCCATGCTGAGAGAGCCGCTGTTGGAGATACCCAGCGTATGAAAAGAGTGTGTGGAACCCCCTTTGTGTTCTCCCCCCGCCCCGGTGACACTTGGTAGGAGACAGAATAGCAAAAGAATGAGTTAAATAGCATGCAGGGTGTTGGGAGGACGGGGACGAGGTCAGGGAGGGTACATAGAATGTCAAGCTAGTGCATGGAATGATAAGGATGTGGTAAAGGGGACCTGATGGAATAATGGTGGAGATGACGGAGAATGTGTTGAAGGACGGGGGATATTATTGGAATGACAATGAGGAATGGCATAGAGAGATGAGGGACTGGATCAAGGACCCCATCGTTCCAGCTGCTCCTGGTGTCGTCTTGGTTGTTCTGTCCAGTCCCATGTTGTTCCAGTTGCTTCCGGTGGCCTCTTTGCTGTGATCCCAGTCAGCCCTATGTCATTCCAACACCTCCTCTTGGCTCCTTCCCTGTCTCTATCTTGTCACTTCTTATTCCCCTCCCAACATCCACACCCCTCTGTTCTTTTTTGACATTCCATCCCTCTCTTCTTTTTAGAGATGTATTATATTGCTTTACTGCCCAGTAATGGCTTTTGCCATTCACAGAGTTCCATTATTTCCAATTGGGCATTCATGTTGCATCCATTGTTTCCAGTGGGCAATCATCATTTCTTTTACTATGTCTCCACATATGCTCTATGCTGTGAGTGCATGCAAGGTGGGGGAGGGTGTTTGTAGCCCAAGGCCACAAGAGCAGGGAATGCAGCTTGCCTTTCTTCTAAGAGCTTATTTCCTTCTTTGTGCTCTTCCCAAAACCTCAGTTACCTTTTCTGGGCTACAAACAGCAAGGCAGGCACATTTTAACCAGGTGCATGGTATAGGCTATGTTAGGAGGATGCTGGATCCACCCCCTGACCTACAGATGCCCTGACCCAGAAGCTTCTAACAATACTGAAATCTTTATTCCAGAGTCTTCACGTTTTCTTGTCTATTCTGTTTTCAGCAATGGATCAAAATAATGGCACAAACTCCAAATTTATGTTTAGTGGCCAGCCAAAATCAGACATCTGCTTAGAAGTCTCATACTGGGCATTGGCAATCCAGGATCCGCTCCTCTTCCCCTCAGATCCCCTCTGCTTCCTTCTGGCAGTGCCTCCTTTCCCTAAGACATCCAAACAGTGTGCCTCAGTTTCTGCAATATTTGAAGGCAATCCTATGTTTAAGGTTTTAAAATAAGACAGGAAGGAGCCACACAGTTGCTTTGCACAGGACAGTTTTATTTATTTATTAAAATTTATATGCTGCCCTTCCCTAAGGCTCAAGGCGGCTCACAACTGTACAAATATTAAATTGCATACAATAAAAATACCCTCAAAACCCCAACCCTCCCAACAAAACCCACCCCCACTTCCCCATATCCAACCCCCCCCTCGCAACACCACTCCAGAAACCACCCATCAAAATCCACCTCAGTCCCCTATCCCCTCCTGCCAAATGCTTTTCCAAATAGAAAAGTCTTACACTGCCTCTCAAATGAAAGACACCCAGGGCTCAAGCTCCACTGAACCTCCAGGGGAAGGGGGTTCCATCAAATTGGAGCAGCAACTAAGAATGCCTCCTTCTGTGAGCTTTTGTCATATAGACAAGACTAACAGATGATACCCAGAGAAAGGATAATAAAATGTACCTTTACATTTTAACGCAGGAAGAGACAATAACGTGTTTGGAACACGTCATATGAGGAGAGGGTAAATGGTTTGGGGGAATGGTTTGGGGGTGTTCAGTTTGAAGAAGCCTAAAGGGGGATATGATGATCTACCAACATTTGAAAGGCTGCCATAAAGATGATGGAAAATAATTGTTCTCTCTTGCTATGGAGGACAGGCCAAGAGCCAGTAGGTAAAAGCTGCAGAAAGGGAAATTTAGGGTGCTTTTAGACATGTTGCAAGGACCCGCAGGGCACCACTGCATCCCTGCACATGGATAGTGGGTGGATGGTGAGTGGGGGATATGCTTGTCTAAAAGTACCCTTAGACTTAACATCAGACAAAGCTTCCTGAGTGTAGGGACAGTCTGGCAATGTAACTGGCTGCCTACGGAGGTTGTGACTTCTCCATCATTGGAGGTTTTTAAGAAGTGTCTGGATGAGCATGTGTGTGGGATGACCTAGATATGGCAAATCCTGCACCACCGACTAGCTGCCTTGGTAGTTAGAAAATCTTTCTTAATGTTTAGCCTACCTTCAAATCCCTCCTAAAAACCTACTTTCTCTATCAGGCTTTCCCTAGCTCCTCATTGCCACAGACCTCTCACTGATGCTCCCTCTACTACCACGTTTTTCTGAGTCTGCTCCTCCCCTGTGTTCTATATATTTAGATAGCACCATAGTGCTGGAAGGAACCCCAGAAGTTAACTAGTCCAGCCCCCTCCCCTCATGGTCACTTCCAAGTCAGTGATTCTAATGCTGAATGATTTAAAAAAGAAAAAAAGGGCACCCTTTAAGCTCGGTATTAGACCCTGAAATTTTTTCAGAGCTTCCTGTTCCTGGAGCGGGTCAGAACTTCTCTCTGGGAAGAGTTATACTCTCAACCCTGCAATTTATTCCCAAGAAGAATAAAGATTCCGAGACTAAGGACAGTCCTTCCCCATTGAAGTCAATGAGAGCTGAGCTATTGACTTCAATGAGAACATAATTGCACTCAGTGCCCTGTTGCCCCAAACCCTTTGTTTTGCAGATTAATAACCTCACAGACAGCGGGTAGGGTTGCAGGGGGTTGCCTGCCCTTCTTTAAGCACTCTTACACTCCCATTTTGCTCTGGCTTCTGCCGAAGCTGCAAATGAGACTTTGGAGAGCTCTTTGCAGACCTGGACATTTTGGGGGCTCCAGAGACCACGCTGCCTATGAATGGGGGGGCTATACCCCACTTAATCCGTCCCAGCCCCTGAATCTGCGACTGTTCTATGAAATTGGTGTGCTTGGTTGGTCCCAAGGCAGGGAGGGAGTGTTTTGCAATCGAGCAATGGCATTAATGCAGTTCAGATTAAGAATCCTACTTGTCATGGTCAGAGAAGGTGGTTTTGATGTGATGCTTAGGCAAGATTTCTGCTGAGGACCTAAAAAATCTGATTATTTTATTTGCATATGCAAATTTGGAGCCCGTATTTCCTTGGTACACTTGTAATTCTTATTAATGGTAAGTATGCCCAGACACATCATCCGCCGTAGATGATTTTAGTTAAACCGTTTCTGGTATGATTAGCAGTGAAGTGGTGAATACCTGTTAACGTATGGTTACAATTAAGCTTCAAAGCTAATTTCTTATTGAGAAGATAAATTTGGGAAGTATTGAATGCTCTTCATGCTTCTGTGTCATGTTCATTTTAAGTCCAGTATCAAAGTAGCTGAATGTAGGTGTCACGGCTCTGGGGTCAGAGCCTAGGGGAGGGAGGGAAGAAGGGTAGGAGGGCAAGGGCGAGGGGGAACAAGGGCAAAGGGATTTAACGTGAAGACCCCTCAGTATGGACAGGCTCGGCGGCCGGAGCCTAAGGAGCAAGGAAGGGAAGGGCGGGAGGCAAGAGACAGGGGCAAAGAAGCCAAGGAGGGGGAAACTAGGGACTGTCACAGCTCTGGGGTCGGAGCCTGGGAGGGGGAGGAAGGAAGGATAGGTAGGCAGGGAAAGGGGAGGGAAGGAGGCAAAGGGGTAACAAGGGGACCTCTCAGCCGCTCTCCGATACCACAGAGACAAAGTGCTCAGCATAAAAGCCAGACGAGCTGGCCTAAGAAAGTATTCGGCTCATCATTGAGGTCAAGGGATAGGGAGCTGGGGAGGGGGAAACCAGGGCCAGGGAACAAGAAGCCCAAGGCAGGGAACTGGGAAACAGAGCAGGGGGGATCACCAGGGAACTCTAGGTGGGTGGTAGGGAGCAACAAGGGATTCAAGGCAAGGAGCAAGGGAACCTGAAGTATGGAGTCCAGAGGCAAGGCAACAGGGAGCCAGAGGCGCCTACGACGCAAGGCACAGGGGCCTAGAAGTCACGGGAAGGGCCCTTGTGGATTCAAGGATAAAGGAAGGCTAACAAGAGAAACGGGAGACCTCCAACAGCCCTAAGACTGGCTGAACAAGATCACAGACAGAGAAGGAAGAGGACCCACTGGGAGGGATTTAGGACATGGGGCCACAGACCAACATAGAGACAGGACAAGGGGTGAGTAGGTAACAACGAACATGCTCACAGTGCAGACAGATGGAGAGGGAGGGAAACTGGGCGGGGAAGGCCCCAACACTCAAGGCTACAAAAGGAACAAATGTTCACACATGGGGAAGGGTTCACACGCTGATAACACAGAGGGGGAACAACACCTTAGGACTCACCCACACCAAGACATGAATATACACCGAGACACAAGTAGAGGAAACACGAACTGAAGTAACAGGGAAGCAGGCGAAGCAAGAGCCAGAGAGGAATGACTCGAAGCTCCGTGCCCACCACAGCCCTCAGCAGCCCTAAATACCACAAAGGGCCAATCAGGCTGTGGCAGGTGGGCCCACACCCACTCCCAGGTGCAGGTGGGACACAGAGCTGGAGGGAAGGGAATGAATACCAAGGCAGGGGGGAAAGCCACTCCCTACAACCACCCCCCTGTGGCACAAGGGGCAAAACACCCTCAAACAACCCCTGAGACCAGGGATTTGAGGCCCAGCCCTGACAGTAGGTGTACATGCTACAAGTCTTTTTAGAGCTAAACATACTCAAAAACAACTTTAAGAACATGAAATAGTAGACTTTGGAAGATACTGCAAAATCATAAAATCTTGGAATGTGGGGGTTTTCTGGATCTGCTGATTTCACTTGACTGTTGTAAAGAAACTTTTCAGCTAGTAATCAAAATGCTACTTTTGTAAGAGGAGCTTAATTCTATAAATAAGTTTCACATATCAACTATGAATCCGAATCCCTACAAAGGCATGCAGAATATATCAAGTATTAGTTGGAATCATGAATTCATCCATGAATAGCCCAAATGGCGTGACTCCATTTGGGGTCCAAACCCACAGGCTGGGAAACTCTGTTGCAGATGGTTATGAAAGCTCTGGTTGGCCTGCAAGGTTGCAACCTTGGGCAGCTGTGAAAAGCTGGTGCAAAAAGGCAAATGGCTGTTCGGTGGCTGGGGGAAGGGGTAGTTTGTATTTAAATGTATTTTATGGGCATCTGTTGTGGGAGAGGGGGAAAGGGTGAGTTTGTGAGGGCTGGGTGTTGTTTCAGTGGGAAGACCAGGGTGAGACTCCCCCAGGTGAAAGACAAGGGAGTAGGTGGAGTAGGGCATGAAAGTTTGGGGGGATAGTTAGTTATGATCCTTTGGGATGGGTGGGTCTCAGTTTTAATGACGTCCTCCTCTGAGTCATATATGCAGGAGTGGGTTGTTGGGTATAGGGAAAGGTGGGAGTTTTGTTTATATGTTTTTTAATCAAGATTTGTTTTTTAATTATTGCAAGCTGCTGTGAGCAACTTTTAGGATAGGGTGGGGGTATAAATATAAAATGAATGTTCAAGATATACTCCTCTTTGATTGGGAGGAATACATCAATCATAACATGGTCCCAAAAACGTGTGTTTCCAAAAGTCATTGTGGACTTAAGTTTGGGCTCACATGAATTAGGTTGTGCATAGCATTGCTCTCCTCCCAGTTTTCTTGCCAGTGAAATAGTTAAGATCAAATAATAATCATTGTGTATCTAAGTAAATGTGTCAATAAGGTTTTTAAGGGTATTTCGTTCCTTTATGGAGCCTTTGCTTCAGGCTTTCTGCAGGCGGGTGGACACCGCTGCATCTTTTATGTTTGTGTATATACAGCAGGGATGGGGAACCTTTTCTGTCCTGGGGACCACCCTGAATATTAGCATGAGCTTCGAGGGCCACATAAAGGCTAGGGGTGGGGGTGATTAATGGGTTTATTCAAGAAAAGGAGAGCCCAGATCATGGGTCTGTCCCCTATCCTTGTGTGCATGCCCTCCTCTCTGCTCCATTATCCTGAGCTCAGTTTTTCATTGCTTGGGGGTAGAGAATGGATCCAGGGTCCAGACCCAGGCACTGGAAAGGGGCCATATAAAAGCTTGTTGAGGGCCGTATTTGGCCTCACGGCCCGAGGTTCCCCATCCCTGATATACAGTTTTCCATTTTTCCCTCATAGCCAGGAGATTTTATATTTGTAAGATTACAGTTTAGGTTCTGGAGCACAAAATAATAACTCAGCAATGGTGTGGATAAAGTGTATTCCTGCACCCTGCCTCTTCTCCGTGATGAAACATGTTTATATTGTTGCCGCAGTTCTGGGAGTCATTTTGTGATGGAGCAGGACCTGAACCGACAAAGATTTCTGTGAGTGAATAACTAGGCATTGCAAGTAAGACATGGGAAGTCATTGTGCCACTCTATTCAGCTCTGGGTAGGCCCCAGCTGAAGTACAGCACTCAGTTTTGGGCACCACATTTTAAAGAGGACGCAGAAAAGATGCAGAGGAGAGCAAACAAGAAGATAAAGGGTTTGGAAGGTATGTTCAGCTTGAAGAAAAGAAGACTCTGGGTGCAGTCACACAAGCCAGGTGGGACCAATCCCCCGCACACCCTGGGGTAGGCAGTCACACCGGCCACACTTCCGGGTCAGTGCAGAGAGTAGGACACATGATCCACCTCCCTATGGGGAAACTGGGTTGGTGGGCTGCTTTTGGACGTCCCATCACACCCCAGGGCGAGCTGAGGTGCTGGCCACCCACACAGCCACCCCACCCACCCTGCCCCGACCTGCCCATTGTCCCGCCTGTGATGTGACCACATGGGAACAGTGACAGAGCCTGCTGCTCAAAGCCCCATGGTGGACCTTGCCGTGGGGTGGAATAGACTGGGACTGGGCCCACGAGCGGCAGTGTGGTACCATGATTTGGGCACCCTTGCCCTGCATCCCCAGCCTTTTTTGGAGGATGCAGGGTGTGTAGCAGCCATCTGCCCTACCCGCCCCGGGGCAGGGTGAACATCTGGTGGCCTCCAGGCATACGAGCCACTGCATTGCGTGGCAACTGTGCCCAAATTGGGGTATGGCTTCCCAAATCATGGTACTATCTCTTGTATCTGTATTGCCAGAGGAGATAAAACAGTCTACACATCTTGAAAGGCTGCCATAAGGAAGATGTAGAACAATTGTTCTCTCTTGCTATGGAAGGCAGGACAAGAGGCAGTGGGCACAAGTTATGGAAAGGGAGATTAGACTGAACATCAGGCAAAAATTCCTGACTGTAAGGGAAGTCAGGCAATGGAACGGGCTACCCAGAGAAGTTGCGGATTATTCATCATTGCAGGTTTTCAAGAAGAGGCAGGATGAGCATTTGACTGAGATGATTTAGGTCTGGCATATCTTCCACCAAGCAATTGACACTACTCGATGACCCCGTGGTCCCAACTCCATGATTCTTCCTATCTTCTAGCCCCCTTCTGACATTACAGATGTGTGTGTTAGTCTGTTCAGGATTTGACTTATCTTAGGAGGTGCAGCATTCATCCTTCTGGACATTAGAACTATCTTCCTGTTGGAGTAAAATGAAGCTGATTGTTAAAAGCTGATCATGTGGTGACAAGCAATTAATGTAAACATAAAGTTATAATTAAGTATCTTGCATCTCGCAAAGTGTTCATCCTGAAAGGGACAAAAAAATGCTGATCCTGCAAGTAAGTGCGTTTAAGGTGGATCCTACATTTTAAAAAGCAAGTGTGGCTGCTGTGTTGGTTCTAAATGTAAGCGATGGAGACAAAGGGTGATTTCAGACATTACGTTTTCGGAATTCACCACAGTCAAACATGGGCGGTGGTAAAGAGGCGTGCACATCTGTTTGCTCACATCCAGATGTTCACCACAGTCAAACGTGGCCCGGGGTGAACCTAACCACGCTTCGTGATGTCGGGGCGGGAGGAGGTCCAGAAGTGCGGCGAATGGTCACCACGGCAGGGGTGAATGAAAAGTAACTGCTGAACGGAAACCCCCGGCCGCGGTGGAAGGAAACAATCACTGGCCGTGGTGACGGCACGCAGCGTCGCTGCCACGCAACCAACAACAAATGGTACACAGAGGGAGATTTAAAGGGAAGGCAGCAGTAGGGGAACGTGGCGGAATAGTCGATGGAGAGGAGGGAGGAGGACACGGAGTGAAGGATGGAGCAAGAGGGCGAGGAGGAGGTGCAGCAGCAGCAGCAGCAGCAGCAGCAGCAGCAGCAGCAGCAGCAGCAGCAGCAGCAGCAGCAGCAGCA
>QEPC01010496.1:1710195-1722479 GCA_003113815.1 Sphenodon punctatus
CTCAGATTGTAAGCCCTAGGGGCAGGGACCGTGTCTATTTTATTACTTTGTAAAGTGCCAGGTACACTGCTGGTGCTATATAAATGTTTGTTAATAATAATAATAATAATAATAATAATAATACAAAATGCGAAAACATAATAAAACCACACATAAAATATCATTAAAAACATTAAAATCATAAAAAACCAAAAAGGGCAGAATTCCTCCTCCCAAACCCACCCCACCCTACCCGTCTCCCTCTCCAAAGGCCCGGTGGAACAGCCAGGTCTTACACTGTCTTTGGAAAGAGGGGAGGTCCGGGGCCAGGTGGTCGTTCATCGGGAGGGAGTTCCGAAGCCTGGGAGCAGCCACTGAAAACACCCTCCCCATCGTCGCCACCGGGGCGACCTGGGGAGTTCGAGTTGGGCATCCCCGGCCGACTGCAGGGGCCGCAATGCAATCCGGGGCCTGAGGTGGTCCCGCAGGTAAGCCGAGCCCAGGCCGTTTAGGGCTTTATAGGTCATTACCAGTACCTTGAATTGGGCCTGGAAGATAATAGGCAGCCAGTGCAGAGAACAGAGCACTGCTGTAATGTGCTTGCAGTGACCTGTTCCCGTTAAGAGGCGGGCCACCGCATTCTGCACCAGCTGCAACCTCCGAACCGTCCCCAGGGGCATCCCCACATAGAATGTGTGACAGTAGTCGAGTCTAGAGGTAATAAACGCATGGGTGATGGTGGCCAGATCCAAGTCCGAAACATATGGCTGCAGCTGTCGTACCAGATGTAACTGACAAAATGCTCCCCTCGCCACAGCCTCCACCTGGAGATCCATTGAGAGATGGACCCCAAGGGGATGGACCTATGTGGGTGGGTTCCCATGACACCCATAAAAAGGTTTTATCTTACTCGTTTTTGCCACAAATACCTAGCCTGAGTTACAGAATTTCATCACACCAGTTCGAGTGAAGCATAATAAAACTTCATTGATAGAACAACAGGTACAGGAGTTGACAAATTACAAGTAACAGTTCTTGTCAACATGGGCTGCGCTACAGGCACAATGACTAAACGTCTTAGGAAACAGTGGTGTGATACTGAAGCCAATGGGAGTTGGGTTGAGAGGAGGACACAATAAAAAAGATGGAGAGCAGTTCTTCGCTAGCACAGAAGATAGGACGAGAGAGAGGTTTAAATTGTCACAAGGTGGATTTTCATTAAATATTAGGAAAAACTTTCTAACTACAAGAGCTCACAGTAGAAAAATATCAATAAATAATTTAGAATAATAGAATGTCAGAATTGGAAGGGATCTTGAGGGTCATCTTGTCCAACCCCCTGCTTGCGTGCAGGATGAATACAGCAATAATATCTCTGCAGCCGCTATCTCTCCAGTCTGATTTCACCTACTTGTCCTTCCCTTCTACTAAATGAGGTTATGAAATATTATTTCATTTTGCAAATGGCAAAACTAAGGCACACAGCTTTAGGATGATTCATTTTATTTAAATTTCTTACCCCTCCCTTCCCACCAAAGGCGGCTCAGGGCAGCTCGCAATAGTAAACTATAAAAAATACACATAAAACAAAAGTACAAAAAACATAAAGCCCCACACCATCCCCCCAACCCTTTGCCAACCCAACCCCCCACCGCCTGACTCACCCTTTACCTCCACAACTCCCCACCCCCACCCTACCCCAGCCCCTTAGGTACCACAGTAATCCTGTATGGCAACATTGAGGATAGAAACCAGATCTGAATTCAGTTCTGCTCTTTAATGTCAAGATTATCCTTACTTTTTCTGCCCATCTTTCCTGCTCTACACTACAGTGTTACAAAGTAAAACTCACCTACTTATTTATACGTTGCGTAGAAACTCCTACTAAAGGTCCCCTAAGACCGAAATAAACTGCAAGGACTACTTAACTTATTTTGTTTTAAAATTAAGGCTCTTCAGCATTCCCTTACATTCTCACTATCCCAGACATTGGGAAGATGCCTATTTTTCTTGGTGAGTAAAGTTGGAAGCAAAGTGAATTGTCCTTTACCCTTTTGTTATATTAGGAGAAGGATCATCTGAATTATTTAGTCTTGTCCGAATGAATGTAGGGAAATAGGTTTTGGTAAGAGTTTTTTAAAAAAAACAGCAATATTTTTTGTTTGGATCGTAAATTTCCTTCTCTCCTTGATGTTTACACCCGCAGACATTTAGAAACTGTTGTCCTGTAACTCACTTTTGGTTTGTGAGTCAAGTTAGGGAAATTTTTAAAACTCCTCTTAATCTTTTGTCATAAATCTCTCCCTCCAGTCCCTGTGTTAATCTTCTAGCCCTTTTCTTAGAAGTTGGTCCAGTCTCGCAATATTCTTCTGGTAATGTAGTGTCCAGAACTGAATACAGTATTCTAAACATATAATTTTACTGCTCCATGGTTCCTTTCCTTCCCCAAATGTACATTTTGAATGAAATTAATGTTTCACCATCTTAGAATTTTAGAAGAACGTCTTCTCTACTGAGACAAATATATCTGAAAGTCCTTGGATTCTGTATAGATATAGATATAGATATAGATATAGATATAGGTTATGCAAAACAAAGATAAAAATGTTCATGCTTCATGTCACAAAACTGCTGATGGTTCAGTGCTTTTGTCTAAAAGAAGTTGACAGTTTTAACAGCCACAGCCATGACCTCATCAAATTTCAATTTATTTGCCCACAAAGCCCATTGATGGATGTCTTGGCAGAAAAGACTGCACATCTGGGACTCATAATTTTACCTACAAGTGCAGTATCCAACATCTTTCCCTATCACTGACGAGACTACCAACTGTTTTAACAAAGGGCACATTTCTCAGAGGCATCTTCCTTAAGTGATTAACAATGGCCTTAAGGAACCAAAAGTATCTTTGATCATAGTTGCGCCCTTCAAAGAAAACCTATCCATCTTGGCAGTTAAACTAGTCACTATTGTAACTAGTCACTCCAGTAATCAGTGCTGTCATTTACTGGATGTAGTTTAGTCAGGAGATGATGTGTAGTGTTCATGTCTGAATGGTAATATTGGCACAAGGCTGAGCTGATAGGCTCAGATCCTGAACTCTGCCAGAGTTCATAAGCTGATCAGGCTTTGCCAAGCTCCTACATCCTTAAACCTGAAAATGAAAAGCTTGAGAATCCCCTGAAACTGTCTGTGCTGGGAGTAGAGAGCATTGCACACAGCAGATAATTATTTCATTGGCTTTCACACGTTCCCTAGAGGTGGAGACAAAGTAGTTTGATCTCTTTTATTGGACCAACTATTGCCGGTGGAAATGTACAAGCTTTCGGACCTCACAGGGTTGTTCCTCAGGCAGAGTAGTTTGAATGATACCTTTTGTTACTTGCCTGAGGAAGGACCCTGTGAGGTCTGAAAGCTTGTATATTTACACCAACAATAGTTGGTCCAATAAAAGAGATAATTCAAACTACTTTGTCTCCACCTCTGTTACTCAGCAACACAGCAACCACTCTCTCTCTGGACAGGTTCCCTAGACAGGCTTCTCCCCCTTAATTTTCAACTATTCAGTGTCTTTCGGGACATGATCCTTTGGCTGTTTAGCACCAGCGCTATCACTTAGAACCAACATGAGTCCAGGTTGAGGATCACACTGATTAAGGGCTAGCTAAAATTTATTTATTTATTTTAGTAGATTTTTTAGCTGCTCCTTCCTACCACAGTAGCTCGGGGCGGCGTACAACAAAACGAAAACACATAAATACAACAAAACATACTAACAACCAAAATATAAAAATAAACAATAAAATATAAAATCTATAAAAGCAATACAGGTGGAGCCACAACAACCCTCCCCCCAGCAACCCTCCCCCCCGTCTTCCTCGCCAAAAGCCTGGCAGAACAACCAGGTCTTACACTGTCTTTGGAAAGAGGGGAGATCTGAGGCTAGGCAGACCTCTGTCGGGAGGCAGTTCCACAGCCATGGTGCAGTGACTGAGAATGCCCCCCTCATCGTCACCACCTGGGATACCCGGGGAACTTCAAGGGAGGCATCCCCAGTTGACTGCAGGGGTCTGTCCAGAGCCTGGGGGTGGGGGTGAGGTGAGCCTGCAGATAAACGGGGCCCAGGCCATTGAGGACTTTGTAGGTCAATACCAACACCTTGAATCGGGCCTGGAAGACTGGTGTAATGTGCTCACGGCGACCCGTCCCCATAAGGAGACGGGCCGCTGCAGTCTCCGAACCGTCACCAAAGGTAGCCTCACACAGAGCATGTTGCAATAGTTCAGTCTTGAGGTGATGAAAGTATCGATGGTGGCCATATCCTTTCTGAGACATATGGCCGAAGCCGATGCACCAGATGTAATTGACGGAAAACTCCCTTCGTCACGGCTGCTACCTGGCCATCCAGGTGGAGCAGTGAGTCCAGGAGCATCCCCAAACTACGGATCTGATGGACCAACGGCGGGCAAACCCCATCAATGATGGGGGCTACCACTCTCTCAGCCCTACCCACCAGCATCACCTCCATCTTCTCGGGATTCAGCTTCAGACGGCTCGTCCTCATCCAGTCCCCCACAGCCGTCAAACAGTGGGTAAGCACTGAGACTGTCGGGTCTGGGTCAGCTGAAAAAGACAGGTAAAGTTGGACAGGTAAAATGTCCGATAATGGGGGAAGGGCAGGTTATTTTTTCTTTATGTAATTTGCATTGTAATTTGTGTATACTATAAGCCTTACATTCATTGTAATTTGACATTTAGTAAAGGCGTTAATTATAATAATAACAAAAAATAAAAATCAGATGATAGTGCTGTTGAAGTCTCGCCTTCTGCCACCAGAGGTTCGCCACCTTTTTGCCTATGTGACTCCATTTTGAGAGTTAATAATCCCGTGATCCCAGACAGAAACAAAAACATGCAAAGTATATCAAGTATTGATCAGATCACGACTGCATGTACAGATGGTGCGACCTCTCTTGGGGACTGGCTCCTAAAACACAGTTTGGTAGCTTCTGTTATAGGTATAACTGTAATTGATTAGGTCAGAATCTATATTAAAAATGAGTATCTACGTCTGGTCTCAAGAGTCCATACTTAGGCACCCAGAAAAGTGCCCTGAAAATCTTAATATAATGATTTCCAAGTTTGGCCTCCATTAGCCTATTTTGAGTTGATGATGATCTCATGACCCCAGAAAACAGCAAAGATGAGCAAAGTATATCTGATGCCAATTGTGGTTCCAACCCAGACTTTGGGAACCTCTATCCTAATGAAAGTGGAAGAAATGGCCATGGCTGACTGTGTTCAAAAATATATCCTCAACATCTAAAAACCTTTAAAGTAGCCAGTCTGGAAACTAATAATTTTTTTAATGCAAATGTTTGTTGGAAAGACTTGAAAGGTTAGAGACACACATTGTGGTTGCTGTATTAGTTCCAAATGTAAGAAATGGAGACAAAGTAGTTCCGATTGCATCTTTCCTTGGACCAGTTTCTGTTGGTGAGCATGCGCAAGGGTTTGGTCCACACAGGCCCCTTCCTCAGGCCCATAAGAACTCAGAACTGTAGTGGCTGTGTGTGACCTGAAAGCTTGCATGCTGTCACCAACAGAAGTTGGGTTCGAGGAAAGATAGTATCTGAACTACTTTTGCCTCCATCTCTTAAAAAGCTTATGTTCATTAAAAGTCTTACAAGGCCTATTTTAAAGTACTTAAAATGTTAAACTAATTAAGTTTTGGGGGCAGATGTGCTATATTATTAATACATTTTAAAAGACATGTTTTTCCCTTATATGTTTAAATTTCAGTGCACTGTATCCCAAGTACCCAACTAGGGAATCTTGGAGTCTGAGTCTTATTCATTGCAACGGGAGCTTTCAGCATTTTAAAAAATCCCATCCCATTTAGGACACTTGGTGTCCAGCATGGTCCATTCCAGAATTGTTACAAATATTAAAAAGTAGTGCTGAAACTCGGTCCCTGAAAAACTTTGGAATTCACCGGGGGATTCCATTCCCTGGTTCCGAATTTCTGAGTTCCAAAGTTCCGGGAACCAAGTTCGGTCCCCAGAAAACTTCAGAAAACTCAATCGAGTGCTGGTGCCATTGTGTGCATGGCCAGAGTAACCCAGATGGTTGACCCTAGCTTCTCTGAGCTAGAAAACGAAACTTAGTGCCATATTTGGTGGGCAGGGGAGTATGGGAGGGGACAATTGAGTGATGGACAAGCCACAGGACAGGTTTTGATTGGCTGGCAGGGGCAAAATAATAGTGGCTGTAGGGCCATTTTCTATTCTCTTTGGTGAATCTGACCTTGTGCTACACTGCTGATCTGCAAGTAATCGGCTTGTGTGGGGAGGGGTGCCTGGCTTGGCCTGGGCTGTCCAGAAGGACAATGCTGGGGGTTACTTCCACCATGCCATGATTTATTTTTGTAATTTTAAAAAAATAAGTGGGTGCCACACTGTTGCCTGCTGCTTGGCACCATGGAGGCCAGAGGGATCTCTTCCTTGCTCCACTTTCCTTGTCCTGGGCTGTTCATACTAGGGGCAATGCCTGGGGTTACCAGTGCCACACCAATGCCATGCCTTCTTAAAAAAATAAACAGGTGCCACTGCTGCCTGCTGCTTTCACTGTTTGGCACCATGGAGGCCAGAGAGAGCTGCCTTTCTTCACTTCCCCTGGCCTGGGCTGTCCATACTAGGGGCGATGCTGGGGGTTGCTAGTGCCACACCAATGCCATACCTTTTTAAAAAATAAGCTGGTGCCAGTCCACTGTTGCCTGCTGCTTGCACCGCTTGGAATCATGGTGGCCAGAGGAATCTGCCTCGCTCCACTTACCCTGGCCTGGGCTGTCCATATACCAGGGGCAACGCTGAGGTTTGCCAACAGTGCCTAATATGCTTTAAACTGTAAAGTGGGTGCTGCTGCTGCGTGCACTGCTTGTGGGCAAGTTGGAACCATAGAGGCCAGAGAGGGGTCACTTTTGCCGTGGTTTTTGTGGGCACTGTGACTGTACTTTGGCTGTGAGTTCAACTTTGCCAAGATGTGACTGACCACTGTGCAGGGACACAGGGGAGATATACTTTCTTTCTGGTTAAAAGAATATGCTAAGTGGGGAGGGGGCTTGCCTTGCATAGGTGGGCAGGCACAATGGAGGCTTTTTTTGGGGTGGTGGTGAATGTCTGGTTTCTTTCTTATGGGGGTGTTATGCCTGCTAGGCTGGCATAATGATTTTAAAGTGGCTGCGCTGCTGATGGTGGGCCATGCTGTGGGTACTGCTGGCTTTTTGGGGGCTTTCTGCACGCAATTGCACTTTTGGGGTTTGTCTTCTTGAGATTGTCTCACTCTTGCTGGCCTGCTTTTCTGGGCACTGCTTGGCATAATTATTTTAAAGTGGGGATTTTAAAGCAATTTCCGGGGTCCGGAGTCCAGAGTTCCAGGTCCTTGGAAAAAGTTCAGAGTTTCGACCAAGGACCCGTTTCAGGTACTCGGAACTTCGGAACTCAATTTGAGTACTCAGATCCTCTATTTGGTTCAGCCCTAGTAAAAAGCAATTCAAATACATTTAGGTATGACAGCAATCCTATTCGGAACAGAGGTTTGGCCCTTACTTGACTAGTTAACCTTGGTGCCCTATAATATTGAAAAAATAACTGCCAAAAATATTAAAAATAGTGGTCTTTTCTTATTTGCTCCTTCTCCTTCCTCCTGAAAAGCTTTTACACTTCTGCTCATACACTTTTTCACTGAGATCACTGCTGCTCTCTTTGGGCAGAAGGCAGACAAATGACAATGGGATACTGTACACTGTTTCTGCATTCTGGGGTGTGTCATCTGAGCACTCCGTATTTATATACGAGCTTGATCCATGCCCGTCCTGGTTGGTGAAAGCCTCCAGGGAGATGTTGGGGGCGGTGCTGGCGAGGGTAGTGACCGTGTCCTTGCCTCAAGGAGGCTGTGGTGCGCCCCCTGCTGAAGAAACCATCTTTGGACGTGGATGCGCTCGCCAGTTACTGTCTCTAATCTCCCCTTTTTAGGGAAGGTTATTGAATCCCGATCCTGGGTGACTACTTCCACTCTGGGTTGGGCCTGTACAACTAGTTACGTAAATGACTGCAACAGTTGGCTGGTACTGGGGCATCTTCTGTTGCTGTAATAAATGGACTAATGCCGCCTGTTGTTGGGTCAAAGCCATAAAATGCACTGAAGGCCTGTCACAGTTTCATTAGGCTTCATTTCATTAATCACACCACTCTGCTTTGAGTTTAAGTAAAATTTCTCTTAGCTGGTCTATGTTGTGGTCAACTCTCCCTGGACTGCCTACGAGAGGTATGCCTACATTCCCCACCACTTTCATGTTGTCGGGTTTGTACGTCAGGGCCTGCAGGGGGTGCTGGCTTGGCCATGGGGAATTAGCCTGTAAGCCCTGGCACACTCAGTGCCAACAGTCTCTTTAACCAAAGTCTTTATATAAGTCCTAACCTTGAGTTGGGATGTTTCTCAGAGGCCTGATCCTGAGGTCAGTCCCCACAGTATTCTGTTGCATAGGCCTGATTCACTGTTTGGTCTCCAACCACCCCTTCTAGCCAGCCTGTTCCACCAAAGATCCTTCAGGGTTTCCTTACCTTTTGTGGGTACAGAGTCTTTGCATGTTTAGTTAGTCTTAAGCAACTGGATTTTCCTAGAGTAGTCCCATTGTCCTCGTGGGTCTTGCATTTGGGTCTGCACGCCTGTGTAGACCAGGAGCAGCCTGCCCTGAAGTCAGTTCTGCTCTCTGTTTTCTGGAGAGTCCTTCTCCAGAGCTTCTCGCTGTGTCTTCTCCCTCTAGACTGAGGGCTTGTCTCTTAAATCCCATAAGCCCCTAGAACTTCTGTGCCTGATTGGTGTTGTGCGCTATCCTTTGCTACCCTTAGTGCCACCAGCACCTTTTCATGACAGCTTGTGGTGTGATCCCCTTCTATGCTATGCACCCGCTGTTCTCTAGCTGGCGTATCGCATCCCGGTTACAAGACAATTTGAAGTTTTTTGTACATTTAAGCATTTTGACCCTCTCTAGGTATGAAGAAAGGGGCATATTTACCCTAACAGCCTCTGTCATGTTTTAAAAAAACATATTGCTAACTTTTCTGCATATCTGAGATTTTCTATTCAAAGTGCTGTATAAAACGTAACATTATTAAAAGACTTGCACAGCACTGACAAATTGTGAGTGATGATAGATGGAGTCTATAGTTCTAATTCCTGTCTTACCAGACGAAGGACCCTTTGAGGTCCGAAAGCTTGCATACCTCCACCAAAGCTGGTCCAATAAAATATATTGTACTTCGTTATCTCTATTGCCTATATTTGCCCCCCATGCCTGGAACTCCCTCCCTGTCCACATCCGCCTTGCACCCTCCCTTCATACCTTCAAATCTCTCCTTAAAACTCACCTCTTTCGCTCTGCTCTGTCTGACTCTTTATCCTGCTGAGCCACTATTCCTATACCTACGATCGGTTTACCCTTATCCTTGCCACATGGACCTGCCTGCTGTCATTCTCATCGTAACCAAGCCAAGTACGTGCACTTGAGACCTCGCATCTTCATGAATGTTAGACCCCTTGTCTCTCCCTCTGTTCCCCTTCCTAAGTCTCTCCCCCAGCTCCTGTCTCTCAGATTGTAAGCCCTAGGGGCAGGGACCATGTCTATTTTATTACTTTGTAAAGTGCCAGGTACACTGCTGGCGCTATATAAATGTTTGTTAATAATAATAATAATAATAATAATAATAATAATTTGGGACCAACACAACAACCTTACTTTCCCTGCAAAATATACTGGCATAGTTCTTCAGACTTTGCATATAAAATCCACAAGGTAGTCTGAGCATGAAGCCTATTTGCCTGGGAAGAGGAGCCTACATGATTCTTAGTTACTTATGTAACAATGTGCCAGAAGTTGAAATAAATCATCGTTGACTATCTGAATTAGTTTTGTTTTTTGTGTCTGAAAGAATATAATGAAGGTATGTGCTGACATCTTTAATCCTTCTAGTTTGGTCCCAGATATAAATATATTTATTTGTCTTGTTGCTATCCTATTCTTCTGTTTCTAGCTAACTAGTGATTTAAGTAGTAAGGATAGGGTGCATCTGCTACTTGTATTTTGTAAACTGGAGATTAATATTATCGCTGGATATTGTACTTATTGACATTGCTCACAGGCTGGGGGTGCAGAATGTCTATCAGCAAGATCTAGATTTTGTAAATATTTAATAAGAAAATATGATTATCCTATTTTTTTAACCAACCTCTTAAGCATAGGGGTGTGTTTGTGTATGTGAATGTTACCTTAGTTAATGTTGTATCAGAATTTTTATTTGTCTGGTGTAAGGATCAGTAGTGGTGTTCCACCTAAAGCAGCTAATCTCCCAAATATCATCACTCCAGCTCTTCTTGCTACTCTTGAGAAGAAGTAAGCTATCCCAGAAAGAGCGGTTGTACATACTTATAACTCAAGGATAACTGTGCCAGAGTACCAGGGACATAGCTATAAAAGGTGCAACCGTACCTGGGCCCACATACCTGAGGGCCCAGATGCATGTAGAATGCATATGCATGCTTGAGCAGGGGCCCATTCCCACCTACCTATGCCTCTGCAGAGGACCTGGAGCTCACTGCACATGAGGAGCTTATAGTGGTAATGGCTTGCACCAAACCAGGGTGCAACGTGCAAGAGCGTAACGTGCCACCTAGGGGGTCCAGATCCCGAACCCAGGGCTGCCAGTACTGCGGCCACATGTGATAATCCACCAACCCGCATCAGCTTTAACCCAGAAGAGTGGACAGTCTCTGATATGTTCCACATTTGGACAGAAAGGAGTCAAGCCTCTTGTTCACTCATTTTCTGTATGGGAAGAAGACACTGTGGCATTGTGAATCTGCCCTTCTTTCCCAAGGTTGTTACCCATGACCTAGTCACTTAAGAGTAGTCTCAGCACTGCTAGGGTCTAAATCAGAGGCGTAGCTAGGTGGGAATGGGCCCCCTGCTTCGTAGGGGTGGGCATTCAGATTAAATTACAAATTCAGATCCATTACAGATTTGGATCTGTAATTTACAGATTAATTATGGATTTAGATTTTCCCACTGAAAATGGAAAACCGATCCATAGCCTGTCTGAATCCCATCCCTAGCCTAGCCCTCAGGCAGTGGGCCTGACCTCTCCTTATTCTATTTTCTGGGGGCCCAGAGTGGTACTTACCACCTCAGTGGGCTTGACTGAAGCACCATCACCGCTTTGGGGGCTCCAGCAGGCTCCTTTGCCACAGCACACTCCCTGCTCCGGATCACACATGTGCAAAATAGCCACTGGGGCCACTTAGCGTATGCACAAAATGACTCTGCTGCCCTTAAACAAAAGGGCAACAACATCATTTTCCCTGCCACAATTTTGGTTAATGGCGGCACGCATTTTGTACATGCATGATAAGGAGCAGGGAGAATATTATTATTTTATTATTTTAAGCATTTTTGAGTTGCCCCCCATGCCTACGCCATCTTGGGGCGATGTACAATTTCATAAAACATTCCATAAAAACAACATTTTTAAAACAACACAATAATTTAAAACTAAAACCGGATTGGGAAACAAAATTAATAAAAATTAAAAGGTAGGGGAGAGCCAAAACTCTAACCCACCCTCCTCCCCAAAGGCCTGGGCGAACAGCCAGGTTTTACAAGCCCACTGGAGTGTCAAAAGGCTTGGGGCCAGGTGAGCTTCCTCCGGGAGGGAATTCCAAAGACGTTGCCCGGCCACCGAGAATGCCCTCTCCATTGTGGCCCCCCGTTTAACATGGGGGACCTCCAAGAAGGCACCCCCGGCAGACCGAAGGAGCCGCCGTGGGGCACGGAGGGCGAGGCGGTCCCTGAGGTACGAGGGGCCCAAACCATGAAGGGCCTTATAGATCAATACCAATACCTTGAACCTGGCTCGGCATGGTATTGGCAACCAGTGCAGAGTCCAGAGCACAGGTGTTATATGCTCCTGATGACCCGTCCCCATCAGGAGCCGGGCCGCCGCATTCTGCACTAGCTGCAGCCTCCGGGCCAAGAACAAGGGCAGTCCCACGTAGAGCACATTACAGTAGTCCAGCCTCGAGGTGACAAAGGCATGGATGAGGGAGGCCAGGTCCGGCCCAAGACGTATGGACCAGCCTCCACACTAGATACAGCTGGCGGAAGGCGGCCCTTGCCACCACCTCCATCTGTCGATCCAGGCAGAGATCTGAGTCCAACACCACCCCCAGACTCCAGCCCTGCTGAGCAATAG
>QEPC01010496.1:1723042-1748766 GCA_003113815.1 Sphenodon punctatus
TCCAGATGCGCCTGGAGCTGGATCGCCACCGCCCGCTCAATAACCTTCCCTAAAAAGGGAAGGTTAGAGACAGGTCGGTAGCTGGCGAGTGTGTCCACATCCAATGATGGTTTCTTCAGCAGAGGGGGCACCACAGCCTCCTTGAGGCTAGGTGACAACCTCCCCTGCTGCAGGGATGCGTTAACCACTCTCGCCAGCACCATCCCCAATGTCTCCCTGGAGGCTTTCAGCAACCAGGACGGACAAGGATCAAGTTCACAACTGGTGGCTCTCACAGACCCCAGGACATCCACCGCATCAGCTGGTGTCACTTCCTGAAACTCCCCCCACAAAGTTGGACCAGACGGGGCCTCCGTCACCTCGCGCCCTCCACCGACTGCCCCCAACCCAGTGTCAAAGTCTCTCTGAATCCGAGCGATCTTGTCTGCAAAGTAGGTGACAAACTTCTCACAGCGGACCTGGGACAAGTCCCCGTCCAGGTAGAGGGAGGCTGGACTGACCAGCCCCCGCACCACCCGAAACAGCTCCGCCGGGCGTGACTTTGCAGACGCTATGAGGGCAGCAAAGAACTCCCTCTTTGCTGTCCTCACAGCCTCAACATAGGACCGCAGATGGGCCCTATGGAGAAGTCGATCAGAGTCAGAGTGAGTCAGACGCCAACGTCGCTCTAGCCTCCTACCTACTTGTTTCATACACCGCAGTCCCTCAGTAAACCAAGGGGCCCTGCGGTGACAAGATAGAGGCAGGGGGCGTCTCGGAGCCACCCTGTCAATGGCCTCCCCCAGCAAGCTGTTCCAATGCTGGACTAGCTCATTGACAGAGTGACTGTCCAGGTCCAAGGTTAGCTCCCTCAGGACCTCTTGGAACTGCTGGGGATGGACCGCTGGACCATAGAATACTGCGATGAGGAAGCCCCACAGCAGCGTCAGTGCTTCAGTCAAGCCCTCTGAGGCCAATAAGTAGACTCCAGGGCCCTGGGGGATGGGGATGGAGGGAAATCTGAATCCATAAGTATGGATCCATCGTGTATTGTGGATTATACGGATTAACCCTCAACTACCCATTTTCAGACAGTTGCGGATTAATCTGAATCTGGAATGTCCATCCCTACTGCTGGGGCACTCCACTCCATTGTGCGTGCGTATGCATTCTTCTACATAGGTGTGGGCCCCAGTACAGTGGCACCTGTTTTGCTTATTGCAGCTATGCCCCTGCAATAACTTATAAAATGCATGGCCTGATTAATAGTCAGATGTACTGATCTACTAATAGAGACCATAATTAAGTATTGTATGAGAACATTTATTTATTTATTTATTTGTTTGTTTGTTTTGTTTATTTAATGACTTATATCCTGCTCCCTCCAGCCGAATGGCAGCTTGGGGTGGCTCACAAATACAATTAAAACAATTAAAAACAATCCATAATATAAAAAACATGAGTTGGATGAAATTGAAGTGCATATATGCTTTCTCTTTGTCTTTCCCAACCAGTGTTTCATGGACCACTGATGATGATTTGCAAGGCAAGGGAAGTGGTCTTCTGAACTGCAAAACAGACTTTGGTTCCCATCGCTGCCATAGATATTGCTGGGAGGAGGTGGGAACTGGGAGATTTCCGTAGGGTGTAGGTGCTGGTTGCAGAGTCTCCATGGTCAGCAAATGTCCATTATGTTTATTCTCCTGACACCCTACTCTCTCTCTTGTTCCCTAGAGATAGGTATGATGCTAGTAGTGTCTGAAGCTGCTACTCCTGTGCAGCTGTAGCCAGCCCATGATGTGTATGTGCCAACCTGCAGCTTTCTCTAGCAGGAGCATGTTGGCCTGCAAGACATTTTGAGGACTGACGATGGTCATTGGTCCAAAACATTTGGCAAACATATCTATTTTTTTATCATCTGTCTAAAATTGAAGTGAACCTCTTATGGAGTGAATTATTGACCGCAGGAAAGGTGGTGTGGAGGGAGCAAGAAATGCCAGAGGATTTTCCCTTCTTATTTTCATGTTTTCGAGGTTTGGGCTTTGGGGTGAATCAGGTATGCCCTGATGCAACTTTAATTCTCACTGAGCTTTGATTGTGTTTCTGTTAATATTGCATAATCTGTTCATTGCTCCCTCAAATAAGTTTCTGATCCACTGTGCACTTGAAAATCCCGGATGTGTTGGTACTTGAGTGTGACCCAAAACTGAGAATGAAAACTGTCTGCCTATCTCAATTTCATTATAAATGCCACCAGACAAGAGAGTCGTGCCCCATACTGCACTTCAGGGAGAACGGATGCATCATTACCAATGCACTTGCTCCCAGAAATGCAGTTTATATCACAGCTTTGCTATAGCAGAGCCAGAGGAAAAGATTAACAAAACAGCCAGCTGGGCAGGCAAATCATCTATTTCTTTTTCTATTTGTTGGCATTTGCAAGGAAACCGAGGGATGCCAGTTGGTTGCGTTCTCCAGTTGAATGTGCTAGTGCACCATCCATTTTTAAACTGTAGGTTAGCAACATGGATCAGAAGACATTTTCATCCTTGGGCCTGTGATTTGTTTATTTCAGATGGTTGGACAGTAGAACTTTCCTATCCTGGGTCACTTCTTACTTGTGCTCCCTACTCAGCAAGCTACAGTGTCTCTTCTTCATTGATAAACACATCAATGTTAATATGAATTATCCCTGCACACTCCTGGGATAATGAACTCAAAATTATGATAATGAAAAATGCTTGTTTTTCTTTTTCTTTTTTTTTCTTTTTTGGTAGTATTTGGCCATGGCTACAGAACTATTAATATTTTGTAGCCAAACATTCACGTTTTCATAAATAATTCATCTTATTTACATTAAACTCTCAGGAGACTGACATTCTCTTTTTATTCAGAGTTCAGAAACCTCTGATTTAAAATATAGTTTGTAGATTTCAGTTTCAGTATTTTTCCAGTTCCATTTTCATATAGACAAATGAATATAAAAATATTCTTATGTTCACATATCGTTTTTCACCTATGGTGAATTCTGAACTTTTTTCTGACTTCACCAATGAGTTCACTTTGAAAGTACTGCCCTATGGAATAAGTACGCATATCTGATATATTTTGCCTGCCTAGAAAATGTTTTCCTGATTTAAATACCTGAACTGGAATTTGGCCAGGACACTGGAGCATCCCATGATGTGTAAAAGTGCCAGGGTATATTTAATGACCACATGTTGTTAGGAAGTTGCTTGTGTTAAAGATGAGACCTCTGAGAGAGCAGACTCTCTTGACACTGCTGGAGCACTGATGCTATAATAACTGAGGGAAGAGTACTGTTGTGTTGAAGGAGATGAATTCCAAGTATAACAGCACTACTGAGCATCAGTTTCTGGTGAACCCCTGCATATCACAATCTCACCTTCAAGAACAATGTATATAATTTGCATATTGCCAAACCCCTGTTTAGTGAACATTCTACTCTAATGAACATTTTCTCTGGTCCCACAGGCTTATTTTGTTGAAGTTAAACTGTGGTCACAAATTTATTCTGACTTGCTTACTTTTGAGAGAGGGATTGGTTGCCGTGTTGGTTCCAAACATAAGAGATGGAGATAAAGTAGTTTTGGTGATATTTTTTTATTGGACCAAATGTAGTTGGTGAGACTGCAAGTTTTGGGGCCACACAGGGCCCTTTTTCAAGCCAGAACTCAATTTTACTTGACCTGCTTAATTTAGAGCATGTGACTGGCATGCTGCTCAGTCATCGTGAGTAGGGATGGGCGAACAGATCGCGGTTCGGGTTCAGCTGCGTTCGGTTCGTCAGTTCGGATGTTCGGCTGTTCAGTGGTTCGGGTCGAATGTTGAGTTCGGATTTGGTATTCGGTTCGGTCGGGATCGGTTCGGTCTTTAGTTCGGTGCAATCGGAAACTGAAAATGACATTTGGTTTTTGAAATAAAAGGAAAAAACTAAAAAACATATTTCTGGCTATAACATTTTTATTTCTTATTACTTTTTGATGACATTTAGGGAGATTGTACCCCCAATGGAGGGCACCAAGTGTACCAAGACATGGAACGATTAGATAAAGGAAACCGATTTCAGAAGCAATTGAATGTTGTGATTTTAAGAAAAGCTCCATACACATTCATGGCTACAACTTCTTTATCTTGCATCCAATGTTCATGAAACTTGTGCATATTACATCCCTCCATATGCTTAATATTTCTGCCAATTTTAGGAAAGAGTGGATAAAGGGTCCCAAGGGTATAAGACATTAACCTGAAAATACATTTCCAGCTGTTACATTTTGATATTCCATTCTGTTTACAGGATATTTGACAGGAATGTATCAAATACCGTTCCTGCTATTTCAGCAAATGTACAGGAGATTTTGATAAAGGGAACCACTTCTGTTGGCCAATTTGCATCACAAACCGATCTTATACCACAGTGACATAAGAGAATCCCAGGCATAGGCCCCTTCTCTACATATGTTGTACAGGCATATAAAATTGGAACCCTTTATAATATCTTTCTGATATTTGGCAGAGGTGATCATGAAAGTGAAATATATAGTCCTGCCAAATTTCATGTACACTGGTTGGACTACAAAGATGTTATAGTCAGACATACATTTATATGTTAATTGCTTATACCACCAAGACCTTTTTTCCAATCCTTCTGAAATTTGGCAAAGATAGTTAATATGGGAAGGGGTATAAACTGAACAAGTTTCACCTACATTAGGTGTGAGGCAAAGAAGTTACAGCTAAGAATGTATATGTAGACTATTGCAAAATATAATAATTCAACTGCTTCTAAAATCGGATTCCTTCATCCAATTGTTTTGACATTTGGTACACATAATGGGTTCTATTGGAGGTAGAGGCACCCCAACTTTCAGCCACATAGCATAAAAAACAAAAAAGTTACGGTCGATAATGTGTTTTCCATTGAAACCAATGGAAATTCAATTCCGAACTCACTGAACGCATATTTATTTCGAATTCGAGTTCGGTTCGAACGTTCGGTTCGGTCGACCGAACTATTCGAGTTCGGTCCGAACTCCGAACTTACGAACTGCGGTCACCAATCCCTAATCGTGAGCACATTACACCTGTGCTCCGTTCTTTGCACTTGGCTGCCTAGAGTCTTCTGGACCCGATTCAAGGTGTTGGTGCTTACCTATAAAGCCGTATACGGCCTAGGCCCTACCTATCTGTGGGATTGCCTCACTCCCCGGGCTCTGGATTGACCCCTGCAGTTGACCGGGAGTGCCCTTCTCAAGGTCCCCCGAGTATCTCGGGGGGTGACTATGGAGACTTGGTGGTGGCCGCACGAAGACTGTGAAACTCCCTTACAGCAGAGGTCTGTGTGGCTCTGGACCTCCCCTCCTTTCAACAACAGCGTAAGACCTGGCTGTTCTGCCAGGCGTTTGGTGGGGGAGATGGGTAAGGGGTGGGGGGTTGAGGGATTGGGGGTGGTGGTGGTTTTCCTCTGGTTTTTTAATGCTTCAAGTGGATTTTATACACTAGTGTTTTATATTTATTATATTTATATTGTATTTTATGCTTTTTAATTGTAAATGGTGACCTGCACAGAACTGTTGTTAGCGGGAGGGTGTGGCATATAAAACTTGGAAAATTAAATAAATAAATAAATAAATATAAGAGATGGAAATAAAGTAGTTCACACGTTATCTTTTCCTGCTAGTTTGTGATATTTGATATAAATACACACTTATAGTGTGTTTAAGGTATTTTGTGAGTGTGCGTGTATTAGTGTCATCTAATTATTTCACCTACAGTGTTGTGATGTTTGATACCAGGAAACGTACAGCAAGGAATCAAGTGTGAGAAAATAAATATGCTACTTTAGGTATTGTCGGGGATTCTTTAGGTATAGGGTATCCTACAGGGGCATAGCTAGTTAGGAATGGGGCCTGGTGCAGAAGATGGAGTAAGCCCTCCCCTCTGGAGTGCATATGCATGCTTCATGCCTGTGGGTCCCCCAGGCTCATGGGCTCTGGCACGGCTGGACCTTTTATAGCCACGGCCCTGATATCTTATTTATTTATTTATTTATTTATTTATCTTTAGATTTCTTGGCCACCCCCTGCTGCTGCAGCAGCACGGAGAAGCTCACAACATGCTTAAAACAATATAAAAATACAAATTCACAATAATGATAAAACTATAAAATCAACAATTAAGAATTAATAAATAACTGCAAGCGGAGCAAGCCCCCCCCCCCCCCCCCCCCCCCCCCCCCCCCCCCCATCTCCCTCGTCGGACGCCTGGCAGAACAGCCAGGTCTTACGTTGCCTTCGGAAAGAGGGGAGATCTGGGGCCAGGCAGACCTCCATCGGGAGGGAGTTCCACAGCCATAGCGTGGCCACCGAGAATGCCTCCCTCATCATCACTACCCAAAATACTGGGGGGACTCCGAAGGGTGGCTTCCCCAGTGGACTGCAGAGGCCAATCCACGGCCCGGGGTGTATGTGAGGCGATTCTGCGTTTAAGTGGGGCTCAGGCCGTTTAGGGCTTTATAGGTCAAAACCAACACCTTGAATCGGGCCCGGAAAACTATAGGCAGCCAGTGCAAAGAATGAAGCACTGATGTAATGTGCTCACAGTGATCCATCCCAAAAGGAGATGGGCTGCCTTGTTCTGCACCAGCTGCAGTTTCTAGACCATCACCAAAGGTAGCCCCATGTAGAACATGTTGCAGTAGTCCAATCTGAAGTAATGAAAGCATGGATGATGGTGGCCAGATCTGTGGTTGCCACCTGGACATCTAAGCGGACTCGTGAGTCAAGGAACACCCCCAGACTATGGACCTGGGGAACTAACGGGGGGCAGACCCCGTCAATGACGGATGCTATAACTCCCTCAGCCTTACCCACAAGCATAATCTGCGTTTCAGTTTCAGATGGTTCACCCTCATCCATTTCTCCACAGCCACCAAACACCGGGGAAGACTGTTGGGTTTGGGTTGGTTGAAAAGGAGAGGTAAAGTTGGGTGTACTGCACACCAAACCTTCTAATAACCTCACCAAAGGCTGCATATATATGTTGAATAGGAGAAGGGGTTAAAATAGACCCCGGTAGGACTCCACACGTGAGGTCCCAGGGAGAAGATGAACAATTGCCCAGCACCCTACATTGTGTACTTCTGGCCAGAAAGGAACAGAACCATTTGAGAACAGTTCCGCCCACCCCAGCTCGGTCCCGCAGATGAGTCACCAACCTCTCATGATCAACAGTATCAAAAGCAGCTGGGAGATCTAACAGGGTCGAATGACCCTGGTTCAACTCACGGCAAAGGTTATCAACCAAAGTCACAAGCACAGTCTCAGTGCCAAAAGCCGGACTGTGAGGGATCCAGAAAACGGACATGGTCCAAATGCCCCTGAAGCTGCCGAGCCACCTTCCGTAAAAAGGGAAGGTTGATAACTGGCCAGGGAGTCAATGTCCAATGATGTTTTTTTTTAAGCAGAGACTTTGAGACTGCCCTGCACTCTGCCTCCCCTGAGGGAGGTGTTGACCACCCCTGACAGCAACGGCCACAATATCTCCCAGCTGGCCTTAACCAGCCAGGACAGGCATGGATCTAGTTCACAACAAGTGGCCCTGACAGCCCCCAGGACATCCCCCGCATCAGTGGGTGACATCCCCTGGAACTGATCCCATAAAACAGGACAGGAATTCCGTTACCTCTGGTTCCCCCATTGCTGCAAATGTGGTGTTGAAGTCATGGTGAATACGAGCAATTTTACCTATGAAAAAGTAGTCAAAAATGTCACAGCAGGCACTGGAAGATTCCAGTTCCAGGCAGAAGGAGGCTGGACTGACCAGCCCCCTCACCACCCAGAAAAGCTCCGCTTGATTTGACTTTGCAGACACTATGAGAGCAGCAAAGAACCTCTTCTTTTGCTGCCTGCACAGCTATGGCATAGATCCATAAACTGATTCTATCCAGCAATCTGTCAGCTTCAGCACGAGAACACCGCCACCGTCTCTCCAACCATTGTCCTTCTCACTTAATCCACTGTATGTCCTCCGTAAACCAGGGGGACCTGTGTTGTCGGCGATCAGGAAGTGGACACCTGGGAGCCGTGTGGTCGATGGCCTCAGTTTTAGCAGAGTGTTCCCAAGAGCCACAAAGTCATCGAGCGGACTGTCATCGAGATCGGAGTGTAACTCCCCTGGAACATTCTGGAACCTTTCTGGTTCCATCAGTCTCTGGGTGTGAACCAACTGAACTGGTTCCACCCCCTTCCGAGGGCAGAACTGCCAAGAAACTGACCTGGAGGAGGTAATTATCCATCCATGACAAGGGCAGAGTTGATATCTTCCCCCACCAACGGATCCCCCGCCTCAAGACCTGTGCAAAATATCAGGTCTAGGGTATGGCCTCTACCATGAGTCGGGCCCACAGTCAACTGAAACAGTCCCATGGTGGCCATGAACTCTCACTCCGCTTCCCCAAGACTGGCATCAGTGTGAATGTTGAAGCCCTCCAAGACAACTGTCTTCGGGAACTGCAAGACCACCTCCGACAGCAGCTCTGCTAGAGCATGCAGAGATGCTGTTGTACAGGTAGGTGCACGGTATACAAGCAGCAACCCCAATCTGTCTCTGGCCAAATCAATTGCCAGATGGAGGCCCTCAATTCCTGGGATAGCTTGCACAGGATACTTCCTCACAGTCCATGTGTCTTTAAAAACAATGTCTACACCACCCTCCTGCCCCTCTGGCTGGGGCTGATGCTGTACGGAGTACCCAGCTGGGACAAGGTCTGCCAAAATAGGCCCCGACTCGGTGTCCAGACAGGTCTCCATAATACACACGAGGTTGGCTGCCTGATCCAGGATTAATTCCTGGACCGTTGTTGACTTATTTACAACCGACCTCGCGTTGAACAGCATCACATCCATGCCAGGCGCCCTCCGATCATTAGCAACCTCACCACCTTCCTGGGGGCTTGTAAGAGGGACTGGTACCAAACACCTGTCCCGTCTCACAGATCTAACCAGCCTCCCAGCAGAACCATAATTCCCCCGGCCTATCACTACCCACATGGCTGGGGGTTCCCCTCCCTGGGACCCTCCCCATAGGCTGTCCCACAAGGCAGGCAAGGGAGACCCCCCTCCTAAACCCCCATGCCCCTCCCTCTCACAGAGGGGCAATCAACACCCTTCCTATGTGGATCAAACCCCACCCTCTCACTGAGAAGACCCCTTCCTCCCTAACCCAATCCCTGCCTGCCCCCCCCCCCCCACTCACTGGGAGAGTAAAACATCCCTAAAACCTCCTGAAAAAGAACCCCTTCCATAACTCACCCACCCTAAAAACAGAACCACCCTAACCAAAAGCTCCACCAATAAAAATGTCACTAGCCAGCATACCACCCCAAGCCCCCCCCTCCGACTGCCTGGCTCCCGCTGAAGGGCCCCACCAAAGGGCCCTTTACCAGCAGCCCTTATGGCAGGGGGTTGGATCAGATGATTCTTCAGGTTCCTTCCAACATTACAGTTCTTCTATTCTACCTTATCAAAGGCTGACGTACCAAATTCCAAGTTGTAAAATGAAATCTGTGGTAGTGTGGTGGTCTGAGTGCCTGAGAGGTTCGTGGTGAAACACTGTTGAAAAGTTTAATGCTACCATGATTTGTAGATGAGTGTAAGAAGCTGAGGTCTACAGGCTGGTCAGGATTATAAACATTATGTCTAGTATTAGTAACGTTATGGTTGAAATCCAGACCAATGGACGCACTCCATTATGAGGAGTAAAAATTACAGATAAGGAAACTAAATTCTTCTTTGGGGTAAATGCATGGCAGCTGGTATAAGACAATACGTCAAGACAAATTTGGGTAGTAATTTATTTATTTAATTTTAGTTTTTATCCTGCTCTTCCCTGAAAGGCATATCAAACACAGGGAAATCTTATATTTTGGAGCTAAGCACTCAAGCATTAAACTTCATTAAAATCAATAAAAGTGCATTAGAATAATTAAAATAAATACATTCTATATATCCCTGTATATGATATGCAGGTGATCTGGTGTCATTTAGGAAATATCCATAGAAAAGTATACACACGGATTTTCTGTTTGGGAGAAAAACACAATGATTTGCAATAAAGATGAATGTAGACGTGGCACTTTATAGTGGCAATTGGTATGTTTAATCGAAACTTCAAAGTGCAGTCTCTATTTTGTACATTTAAAAGCTAAAAGAGAGCAATGGGCAGGAACTCAAAGGCTAACTAATAAAACCTTTGAGTCTGGATATTTTAGCTTTATGGTTTTCTGATTTAATTGCATATCTTTATAATTTACATACTCTGCACTTTTCTCCTTTTATGGTTCCCAGACTACTCTCATCTTTTTAACAGGTTTTCTTCTAAGTGTACATCATTAAATCAATGAGAGAATTCAGAATTTAATTTATTTTATTGGTATTTTGGCCTTTGGCTTTCCTAACGGATATGATGCAACTTATACATAAACTCCCATGTGTAAAAAATAAAATAAATCATCACAGATTGCAAAAATAATTAGAGTAACTCAAGGTGGTATAAAAGGTGCATCTGCTTTTTCAGTCTTTATTTTCAGTTCTGTTTAAATGGATGAATCAGCAAGAAGCTTAAAGTTTGGCATTTTATTTATCTGAAATAATAACAAATAATTAACAAGAGACGTGAAATACCATTTCCCCACCACTTCTGCAGTTTATAGAATTCCCAAGTATGACATTTTCAGCTGGGCTGCAGCTGTGCGACTGGGCTGCAGCTGTGAAGTTGTGAGATCCAGTGTGGTATAGTGGCTAAGAGCACAGTACTGGGACCAGGAGGTAGGTGGAGGCCTCTGCTTATAGACTTGCCTTAGCCATGAACTCACTGGGGGTATTTTCAGATGTGACGGCACAACAGGTGGCCATGCTTTGACCTGCGTGGCTACCCATGGTCCTGTCATGTTTGAAACAGCCCCCCCAGATGTTTCCGCAGGCCAGACCCGGAGTTTCCACCGGCTGTGGCAGTTTTTAGCCTGGGCTGTAACTTGAGCCCATTGGCAAGGCAGAGCCCAGGCTAAGTGCCTGTGGAATGCATCTCCGGACCGGGGTAGAGTGGGCTGTCACGTTTGCTGGCCTGCTCTACCTGACCCTGGTCTGGGGCTGTTACGGGTGGGCGCAGCAGCCTTATAGCCCATTGCATCCGCCCATCAGGAGCGCAGGCCATGCTCAGCAGCGCAGGGGGTGGGGCCATGCGGACCCGTGTCCACATGTCGCCCTGTCCTCTCCCCAGTCCAGGCCCTGACCCATCTGTTCGGCAGCCGGGACAGATCCTGCCTGGGGTGAGAGCCCTCACCCCAGGTAGTATCAAAGCATGACCATGACCTTGGGCATGTCACAGATCTCCCAGCCTAACCTACCTCACTGGGTTGTTGTGAGGATTACTAGTTGAGTTAATTAGTTTAATGTTAATGGTTAAATGTTGTTAATAAGTTGAAACGTGAGCCCACCTGCGCCTAAGGGAAAGGGTGGGATACAAATTGAAATCAATAAAACAAATGAAATAGAAATCTACCATTAGCATACAGACACTTGGCATCCTTATTATTTTCCTCTACAAATTCCAGAATTCTAAAGACCTAAGAGTGCTCAGTTTCATAGACTAAATTTTCAGCCATGTGTAAAAATTTAAGTTTTTTTCTAAAAAATTATTCCTGATTAGTATTTGCATAGAATAGAGAAAATGTGATTTGATGGACTAAAACAGTAGATAACCTGCATTGGACAGAGCCTTCCTGCCTTTCATGAGTCTTTGGACTTCCAGTCAGTGTACAAAAAAAGAAGTTTGTATTCCTTAATTTTGTTGTGAATTATGCAGTATTAAGCTGCTGTTGCTTTGTCTTGTATAAAAGCAGCTCAGCCATCTGACAACAGACGAGAAGAGTTATTGCTGCTGTTCTAAAAGACAGCTGTGTTGTTGCTTGGTGATTTCTTTGAGCTGGGAGACCGATGTGCCAACTGTTTGCTTGCTTCCACCCCCTACCCCACCCCACCCCACCCCGTGCTCTAGCAAGTCACGTGAGCCTGCTGGGTGTAAGCAGAATTGTCAGTTCCAGATGTGCCTTTTCAACTCTTGATTAATTTCTTGTGCCGCTTTGTTTTCTGGGCAAAAAAACACCTGAGAAATAGAAGCAATGGCCACAGATACATTCAATACATGGCTAGCAGTAGTCTTGAGGGAAACCATTTATTGCACCATATTTGTAACTGATTTCTCACTCTCTCTTCCTCTCTCTCACTCACTCTCTCTCTCTCACACACACGTATTTATTATTATTATTGTTATTGTTGTTTTATAGACTGTGTGCAAAGTCTCTGCTTATTGGGTTTCTTGGAAAGGCTGGATTTTTGTGAATTTATCTAATTCTATATAGGACCTTGTAAACAACACTGGAAAAAGTTGGATCCATCTTTATTATTGGCAAAAATAAAACCGCTGGTCCAGCTGGCAGGTTTGCAGAGCAGGTGTTGGTATTTCACACAGTTCATCTTGTCACACCTTAGTCCTTTTCTGTTTTTTGGGGGGGTGGGGGGATAGATATAAATTTTGTACCCAAAATGAACCTGAAACACTTCTTTAAAAAGGGAATTTTGATTTTTTTAAAAGGAAAATTTAAAAGGATTTGGGGTAGCAGTTCAACCAATCAATTTCAATCAGTGGGGTAGCAGTTGGAATATTCTACCTCTGTAAAGCTTTGTCATTTTACAGGGGATAAAATACTATTTTTCCATTTATGGGGATACTAAAAAGATTTGACATATCTAATTCCTGAGCTCTTGCATACAACACTATGATCCTGAATCCACTGATCATCTTTAACTGAAGAACAGCTGCTAAAAAATAAGTTTAAATTTTGAGGAGTTTTTCTCCAGGTTGTTTTCCTGGTCTGTATAATTTTTAATCACCTTTCTAAATACAATAGAATAACCATAAGGAATTGTTTTTGTACTGCAACAAATAATCTTATAAACTGTTGTCATCTGTTGTAAGAAAATAATCTTTAAAAAAATTAATCAATTTTCGTTCATGAAATGGGGACTATGAAAGGCCGGGTTAAACGGGTTAAATTTGAGTTAGTCATCCCATAATTATTTATCTGTGGAAGGAGGAGAGTTTATCTCTGTCAGTTGATTAATTTGCATATTTAATTTGCATGTCTAGTGAATCATTTAGAACTATAAATATGTAAAATGTACAAAGAATTTCCTTTAGGTTCAAGTTCAAGTGTGAATAGAGGGTAAAGATATTATCTAATTGCAGGTACAAGAGAAATACAATGGTTAAACTTATTTGATTTTAGCAATCCACCAATTGGTTTTGTTTACAAAAGCTTTAAAGGAAATAAACATTAATACTGTACAGTGAAATGTGAACACAGTTACTCTAAAGAGTCGGCAATATCATAAGGATTGATTCAGCAAAAAATAGATCTTTAGGTCTTTTGTGGATTCTTCCCACATGGGAGAAATTTAAGTTTTATGTAGAATCTGAACATCCTTTAAAAACGGTCTCTTCTACAAATGTTAAAATCCCTGGTTTAAGAAAAACCTACTAATAGAGTTGTTTAATTCTGTGAAACATTAGCTACTGGTTTCACACCATACACGCAAGTGATTCTTCTCGTATGCACTCTTACTTGCATTGCTATTTTAAAATATCTTAGTGAAGCAAGTTTAATGTTACAGCACATTTTAAAGAGAGTTAGATGCTTTGATCACACTTACACACTTACTAGTTTCATATGATTGACACAAAATGTCATTAGCTTTCAGAGGTTTTCCTTTTACTTCTTGCCCTGTGAGAAGGTACGAACTTCAAAAGGTAGGCATGTCAGGTTCTTTTTTTATACCTGATCCTTCAAGCCCTCTACACCTGTTGTTTTCATTTGACTTAGTATCCTAAAGTTGGAAGGGACCTCGAGGGCCATCTAGTCCAATTCCCTACTTGGAAGCAGGATAACTACATGGTTACAACATCCCCATAAAATCAAAGAGAACTTCTGAAGACAGAGCTGCCTTCCCCCACTGAAGTCAGCAGCAAAATCCATGTTTCTTCAGGAGCAGGTATTTTTACATGGAACATCTGAGTTAAAAGAAGAATTTCTTGAAAATCAGTGCAACTAATAGTAGATTAAATCCACCAATATCTGTAAAGAGCAAGGCATACATTACTTTGGGAGCCAGGTCGCTTTGCTTGTTTTTTTTGTTTTTTTGAAGGCTGGACTAACAGAGTTGAAATGCCTAATAAAGCCAAGAGATCATTTACTGTTTTTAGTGTCACCTCCCTCCAAGCAAAGGTGGATCGATGGCTTTTTAGCCCCTGCTGTGAATAATCAGAAGACTATAAAGGGAAATTTTGTGGTTCCTTTAAGTAACTCATTTGCTGCTCTGACAGAGACAGATGACTTTGTGTTTACCTGGTCCATCTTGCACTTATGGAAGTGGTAGAGATGGCCCTGTCTCTGGTTTGGTGGAAGGTAAGGGGCAAGTGAATTTGAACTCCGTGATTGAATCCCCTTTAGACAGTCCTTTTGGACATGATCTGTATTCATCATCTGTGCCTACCAAGGAAAAAGGCCATATGGGTCCGGTGACTTTGCTCCAGCCACCCTTTTGGCTGATCATGTTCTTATAACCGCTCAAACAGTGAAATTTTTGTTCAATCAGCTGAACTTATTGAACCTGAAAATAGATAATCTGCTCTCAACTGTTGCTTTTGGTTGTGGTAATCAAGGTCCTTCAAGGTCATCTTTTTGTAACTATGATAATAAGCATACAGACAATGATCTTAAGCTCTCTGGGTGTGACAATGGAAGATTACAGAGAGAATATTTTCTCTCCGATCCTTGTGATGATCCGTTGGTTGATGATTTATTCCCTTTTAGGATCATGAGTGATTGTGTAGCTTAATGCCTCCCTCTAATGGGAGGTTACCATTTTGGTTTACCACTCGAGAAGTGGCTGAACATTTGAGACTTCTTTTGAAGTTCCCAATCACAAGTCACACCATTAAGAGAATTAATCATATAGCTCATGTGAAAGGAAGGTGGTGTTTTGTGGTACAATTTGTTTCTTCTCAGATTGTGTCTGTGATTATGAATCATACTGGGTTGTTGTATAGTAGGGCTATCTTTCCTCAAAGGGTATTCTCTAGGGGGCCAAACCAGGCTGTATTACGCCCCCCCCGCCCCCGCCCAACCAGGAAAAGACCAAAGCAGAATGTGTTGTCACTCAGAGTCCGGGTCCAATTTCTAGTCTTTCAACAGGTTTACAGGCCCTTAAGTCCTCTACTTTAGAGAACAAAAATCGTGAGGTAATTGATCTGACCTCTCCTGACAAAATGGAGACTCAGGTTGAAGAGAGCGGTAGAACAAATTTGCTGCTAGATGAACTGGGCACTCCAAGGGCATATATGAATCTTTCATTAGATGGACAACGTAACATACTTAATAGAATGTCTAATCTTTACGAAGAGCTGGTAACAGTTAAGGAAACTAAGGAAGGTGTTAAGATTGAAAATCAGCAAACCCTTCCTGGTTTGCAGGTAGCTTTGGGGAGTCAAAGAGCATTACAACAGGATATATCCACTCCTGTCTTGCCCAAATTTCAGGGAACTCCAACACAAGAAGTAATGGGTATAGTGGGGACCAGACAGTTATTATCCCCACTTAAGGACCCTCAATCTCCAGAAAAATCTTTAATGAGTCCTTTAATGGGTTCTAATCTTTTAGTAGTGGACTCTTGTTTAACTGTGCCTCCTCTGAAGGAGGTAGTGCCCTGTCAATTGATCCCAGAAATCCTTTTGTTACCCCATGAAAGTACAGAGGGGGTTTCGAACTTTGATCCTTGTCATTCAGGGATAGAGAGCCAGAATAAAGCTTTAGTGGAGAATGACTTGAGTATCACGGCCCATATTATTATCCATATGGATCATGAGGGTGGTTCTCTGACTTTGGAACAGAACAAAATTAATCTCCATGTGAATGTTGTACTCACTGATAAGAATTTAGAGAACCTGGGGCTGTTGTCACTGCCTGACACTGTAAAAGATGAGATTTCCACAGTGAACCTAGAATTATCATCTACCCAGGGGCAAAATGCTTTGGATATACCTACGTTGGGTGAGGTGGTAAAAACAGGGAATTTTGTTGAGCCTTTGGTGGATAATATGAGCTCATCTTTTGCTCGAGCTTCAGATTGAAAGTGGGCATCACAGGGGAGATTGTTTGGCCTTTTGCTCATGGAATATAGCGGGTTGGGGGGGAAAGGAGACTGAGCATACTTTTTTGAATTTTCTGAGCCAGTTTGACATTTTTCTTCAGCAGACTTGGGTTGATGGATCGATTAATTTGAATGGGTATGCATCCTTCCATATGCCTGCAACATCTTTAAATACCAAAGGCAGATTAATGGAGGGTTTGGCATGTTTTGTTTCTAATTCTTTCGATTTTGAAATTATTTCTTTGCTGGGTTGTCTGCCCATTGCATTAGGTCTTATTTTATCTCAGCCTCATTTGAGGTTTATACTAATTACTGTTTATTTTCCGCCTGCTTCTTTGAAAGGATATAGTATTGATATTTGGCAACAACTGGAGGAATACATTGCGGACCTTTTGTTCCAATTTCCCGAGGCTCATATGATCCTGATTGGCGATTTTAATGCCAGAAGTGGCAATTATATTGAGGCCCTGTATAAATCATGCAGATGTAGGATAGATCAGGAGACCAATTGGTTGGCTGATAGATGCTCTAAAAATACAGGTATAAATTTTATAAAAATGCTTAGCTGTCTCAATCTTCAAATCTTAAATGGGATTGTTCAGGGAGACATGTATGGGGAATTGATTTATTTATCCGATAAAGGGGGAAGTGTGATTGATTATTGCATCCTCTCTCTGGGTCTTATCCCCCAAGTAGAGGAATTTGTTGTAGGCCTGCATCAATTGAGCGACCATCAACCTCTGCTTTTGCAGTTACAAGTGTGTTCTAAGGTTAGAACTTCTGCCAGATAGGCCCCATTATTAGATCAGTACATGACTTTGGATAAATACACTCATCCAAAATGGAATTCGGCTATGAACACCCAAGTTAAAAACTTTTTTGTACTCCCCGATATTTCTGCCTTATGGGAATTATGTGTCGTCAATACCAATGATGGGGATCTGATTAAGGTCTTGAGGATATTATGCTCAGACTTAAGCAGATTCTTGAAGCCAATACGACTATTAAAGTAAATACGAGTAGGCACAATCCCGGTTGGTTTGATAAAGAATACTTCAGTATGAAAACAAAAATAGCCAAGATTTATTCGGCATATAGGCGCTCCAAACTCATGAAGGTCCCAAGGGAATTCTATGAGTTAAAGAGAGTCTGTAGGAAACCTATCTACAATAAGAAGGTTTCCTATGCTAAGACCTTCTGGAAAGAACTTGCCATTAAAG
The DNA here is from genome assembly GCA_003113815.1 of Sphenodon punctatus. Lineage (NCBI taxonomy): Eukaryota > Metazoa > Chordata > Lepidosauria > Sphenodontia > Sphenodontidae > Sphenodon > Sphenodon punctatus. The sequence goes on from QEPC01010496.1 coordinate 1,740,528, forward strand.
CTGAGGGAAAAGATAGTGCTGGCTTTTGGTGGATTGTCAATGGTTTAATGTGGAGGTGTAAGAACCCAACACACTATAATCCCCAAACAACATGGGAGTTGTATTTTGACTTTATCTATAATCAGGTGACAATTGATATAGGTGAACCTATTTCCCTGGTCGATCTTCCATTATGGCTTCAAACATCACAAGATGAATTAAGGGCCCTTATAGAGCATCTCAAACCTGGTAGGGCACCTGGTGAAAATCTGATTCCATCAGAACTCCTACGGGAGCATATATCATGGTGGATCCCTCTTTTGACTTCCTTATTTGCCTACATCGACAGGACAGGGAAATTCCCTCAGGGCTGGAAAGTATCTATAGTAGTACCCATCTACAAAAAAGGCTATAGGGCACAACCAGGCAATTATAGACCCATTAGCCTCCTGAATATTATCGGAAAATTGTATGCCAAGCATCTCTTGATCAAATTAGAACAACGGTTAAATGAGGAACATATACTTTTTGACAAACAAGCGGGATTTAGGAAGGGACGATCTACCTTGGACCACTGCTTTATTTTCTTGCACTTAATTAACAGATATATTAAATATAGCAGTAAATTGTATGTCATGATCCTAGATTTAAAATCGGCATTCGATCTAATACCAGGTCCAAATTATGGATTAAATTGGGAAAAACTAATATTGATAAGACGCCTCCTGTTTCTTATGAGATCACTATATAATGACACTACTCTTCGTGTTAAGTTAAACCAACAGGGCTACTTTACTGACCCGATCAGATAATGTTCTGGAGTTAGACAGTGCTGTATTTTGACCCCGGCATTATTTAATTTTTATATAAATGACCTGATTCCTGCAGTATCACAAATGGAGAACCACCCTCCTAAGCTGGGCAATAGACATTTGTTATGCTTATTATATGCAGATGCTGCTGCACTGATGTCAAGGACCTTAGTTAGAATGAGACGCATGATAGAATTGTGCTCTGCTCATTGTCAGTCTGAAGGGTTAGTCATTAACTATGAGAAAACTAAGGTGGTGATCTTTTCTAAACAGCAGCAAAATCATGCCTGGGCAATTGATGAAAAAAAGATAGAACAGGTTTCCTCATTTCGTTACTTAGTCATAGTTTTCCAATCAAGAGGAACATGGACGATGCAAGTTAACTCAGCAATTGAGCAGGCTAGCAAGGGTGCTTTTGCAATCAACTGTTGCTTCCGTGTACAAAATTGTCAACTGATTATCCCAGCAATTGAGTTTTTTCTGATAAAATAGGGGGTCAGTTGCTGTATGGGCCTCATCTCTGGGGTCTTGATAAAACCTCAGATATTGAAAGAGTGCAGTCAAAATTTTTGAAAAGACTATTGAGGCTCCCGACTGGTATCTCTAATGCGGTGTTAAGAAGAGAGACAGGTAGAGCCTCCTTGGCATATCTTACTTGGCGGGCAGCATTGAACTACTGGCTTAGATTGGCCTTTTTAAATCCAGAAGGTCTCTTGCCATTGATTTTTCTGGATAATTCTGTATGTGATTGGGTTACCAAAATTCAGGATAAAATTAACCAAATGGGGTTTTCTATTCCCTACCTAAGATCACAAGGATATGCAAGGGCCAGAGTGGAACTTTCCCAAAGAGTTGCATATATTGAATATCAGAATGAAACGTCTAGGATAAGAGAGGCAAGATCTCTTTCTGGTTATTATTATTATTATTAACAAACATTTATATAGCGCCAGCAGTGTACCTGGCACTTTACAAAGTAATAAAATAGACACGGTCCCTGCCCCTAGGGCTTACAATCTGAGAGACAGGAGCTGGGGGAGAGACTTAGGAAGGGGAACAGAGGGAGAGACAAGGGGTCTAACATTCATGAAGATGCGAGGTCTCAAGTGCACGTACTTGGCTTGGTTACGATGAGAATGACAGCAGGCAGGTCCATGTTGCAAGGATAAGGGTAAACCGATCGTAGGTATAGGAATAGTGGCTCAGCAGGATAAAGAGTCAGACAGAGCAGAGCGAAAGAGGTGAGTTTTAAGGAGAGATTTGAAGGTATGAAGGGAGGGGGCAAGGCGGATGTGGACAGGGAGGGAGTTCCAGGCATGGGGGGCAGCAAGTGAGAAGGGACGAAGGCGCTTAGGGGAGCAGGGAAGGCGTGGAAGGGTGAGAGAAGGGACAGAGGAGGAGCGAAGTGCACGGGCTGGAGTATGGAGGGCGATAAGTGCAGAGAGGTAGGGGGGAGCAAGGTTGTGAAGAGCTTTATAGGTGAAGACTAGGAGCTTGTGCAGGATTCGTTCAGGAAGGGGAAGCCAGTGAAGCGAAGAGAGGAGGGGCTGCACATGGTCGAAGCGACTGGCGAGGTAGATGACCCTGGCAGCAGAGTTTTGGACAGAGATGAGGGGAGAAAGGTGAGACCGGGGAAGGCCAGTGAGAAGGAGGTTACAGTAATCGAGGCGAGAGATGACCAGAGCATGAACAAGAGTTTTGGCAGACGAGACAGAGAGAAAAGGGCGAATCTTAGCAATGTTATGGAGGGAGAAGCGACAGGATTTAGCAACAGAGTCAATGTAGGGTTTAAAAGAAAGGGGTGAGTCAAAGATGAAGCCTAGGCTACGGGCTTGGGGGACAGGCAGGATGGTGACTCCATCAATAGTTATTGACAGTGAGGAAGGAGAGGAAGGATGAGGGGGGAAGATAAGGAGTTCAGTTTTAGCCATGTTGAGTTTGAGTTGACGTTGAGACATCCAGGTAGAGATGTCAGAGAGACAGTTGATGAGACGAGCTTGAACAGAGGGAGAGAGAGAGGGAGTAGAGAGATAGAGTTGAGTGTCATCAGCATAGAGGTGGTATTGGAAGCCATGGGAGGCAATGAGTTTGCCTAAGGATGAGGTATAGATCGAGAAGAGGAGAGGGCCAAGAACAGAGCCTTGAGGAACACCAACTGAGAGGGGGAAGGAGGAGGAGGCGGAGTTGGAGAGAGACACATTAAAGGAGCGGTCAGAGAGGTAGGAGGAGAACCAGTTATGGACAGAGCCACAAAAGCCAAGGGAGTGAAGGGAATCCAGCAAGAGTGAGTGGTCAACAGTATCGAAGGCAGCAGAGAGATCAAGGAGGACAAGAATGGAATAGAGACGTTTAGATTTAGCCACCAGAAGATCGTTGGTGATCTTAGCGAGAGCAGTTTCAGTAGAATGAAGGGATTATCTAATAATACAGGTTATCTATCTGTAATGCCTCTTGGGAATTCTAGCGCTACGTATTTGGTCAGTCTCCTTTCTCCTACACAGAGAGCTGTGTTCCTTAGGGTGAGGCTAAACATCTTTCCTTCAGCCCTGTTGGAGGGTCGTTATAAGGGTTTTCCACTTCATTTAAGAGTTTGCCCTTGTGGGTCAGGTGAGGTTGAAACAGTTGCCCACATCTTACTGTATTGCAGATTATATGATGATACTAGAGAGAGGCTACTTTGTTCCTTAATAAGATCTTTACCAGGGCGATCACAGGAGATCTGTGTGTCCTGCTTTTTGGCTGACAGTATCCGGCTATAACATTCTCTGATGCCAAATTTTTTGGCATTTGCTTGCAGGATAAGAGCACAATATCTTGATGACTGGGGATCGAAATAGAATGCTTATTCATTTGTTTTTCAGCTGTATACATTCCACAGGAGGACTGTTTATTTTTGTATTTCACTTTGTATGTATTTGTTTGTTTGTTCTCTGTGTATATGCCAAGACCTATGGTAGAGCATTCCGAATAAATATTCATTCATTCATAGGGTTGCGGGACCAGTTCAGATAGTCCGCCCCAGGAGACTTATGGAACCAGATGGGTTCCGGAAGGCTGTTGGGGAGATACCTGCAAACCTTGATGGCTACTCCACCGATGACCTCGCGGCCTTCTGGAATAGCTGGTTGGCTGAGGCCATTGATTGAGTGACTCCTAGGCATCCACTTCCAGTGCATTGGCTCCACAGGTCCATGTGGTTCACAGAGGACCTAGGTAGTCTGAAATGTGAAGGGAGGCTGCTAGAGCGACGGTGGCACCATACACTAGCCCAACAGGACCGGTTGCGGCATAGAGCATTTATGAAGTCCTATGCTGTGGAGGTGAGAGCAGCAAAGAAGTGGTTCTTTGCTGCACTCATTGCTTCTGCTCAGTCTCGTCCAGCGAAGCTGTTCCGGGTAGTGAGAAGTTTGGTCGGTCTAGCCTCTCTCCACCTGTAACCAGATTTGTCCATGGCCCACTGTGACATGTTTTTGAAGTACTTTGTGGACAAAATCGCTCTTATTGAGCTTGACTTTGACTCCACCATTTCAGAGGCAGTGGCAGAGCCAGAGGTTAGGAATGCCCTGTCTGGTCATGTTTTGTGGGATGAATTTCAATTGGTGATGCCTGCCAATGCAGCTGATGTTTTGGGGCCTGTTCGAGCTGCAATTTGTGAATTAGATCCATGCCCATCCTGGTTATTGAAAGCTGAAAGGGAGGCTTTGAGGCCAGTACTGGTGGGAGTTATCAGCGCCTCTCTTCGGGAGGGGAGGGTACCGAACTGCCTCAAGGAGGCTGTCTGTAGTCCAGCCTCTTCTCAAAAACCCATCACTTGACGTTGAAGCCCCGGCTAGCTGCGGGCCTGTTTCTAACCTTCCCTTTTTAGGGAAGGTGCCTTTTTAGGGAAGGTTATTGAACGGGTTGTCAGCTCTAGGTGCATTTGGACGGCATCGGTTTTCTTGATCCCACACAGTCTGGCTTTCATCTGGGTTATGGCACAGAGACAGCGCTTGTGGTCTTGGTTGACAACCTCCTCATGGAATTGGACAAGGGTCGTTTGACCCTGTTGGTCCTATTAGATCTATCAGTGACTTTTGACACAGTTAACCATGAGTTGTTGGTGATACGCTTGTGGGACCTGGCGGGGGTGGATGAGACTGTTTTTACAATGGTTCCATTCCTACCTTGCGGATAGATCTTAGCAGGTAGTGCTAGGGGACTGTACTTCATCCCCTGGTGGTCTCCTGTGTGGGGTCCTGCAGGGTTCCATTCTATCTCCTCTCTTGTTTAACGTGTATATGAAGCTGCTCGGGGAGGTTGTGCACAGCTGGGGGGTTTGTTGTATGCTGATGACACCGAGCTGTACTTATCATTTTCATCCGACCCAGGCCCTGCTGTCTCATTGCAGTCCCGATGTTTGGCCTCTGGGGTGGACTGGATGAGGTCGAGCCAACTGAAGCGCAATCCCGACAAAACAGAGGTGATGTTAGTGGGCAGGACCGGTGAACTGAGTAGGCGGTTTCCCCTGTTGTTGGGAGAATCTATTCTCTCTTAGCTCCATCGGTGCGGAGCCTGGGGGGGCTCCTGGATTCACAGTTACGTCTCCCGCCAATAACATCTGGTGAAGAGGCTCCGTCCATATGTTTCAGATGCTGACCTCACCACTGTCATCCATGCATTTGTCACCTCGAGGCTAGACTATTGCAGTGTGCTCTATGTGGGACTGCCCACGGTGACGGATTGGAAGCTGCAGCTAGTGCAGAATGTGGCGGCCCGTCTCCTCATGGGGACGGGCCACAGGGAGCACATAACACCTGTGCTCCGAACACTGCACTGGCTGCCTGTTGTCTTCAGGCCTAGACTCAGTGTGCTGGCGTGGACCTTTAAAGCCCTTCATGGCCTAGGCCCTGCTTATCTGAATGATTGCCTCATCCCCTGTTGCCATCCTCGCAACCCGCTCCAGTTTATCAATATCTTTCTTAAAATGAGGCACCCCAAACTTGACAAAATATCACCTCATCTCCAAGTGAGGTCTGACCAGTGCAGGATAGAGTGGTGTTATTAATTCTGCTGATTTGGAAACTGCTTTGGAATGTGAGATTGCAGAGTGAGTAGCACTAGACTGGCCAACAGCCACGTGCATTGGTAGTTTCCATATTCTTGGCCAGCATTGCTCGTGCAGGAATGAGGAGCTACAAGAATGTAGCAGAGCTCCCAGTGGTGTAGCAAGGCCATGGAGGGTCCAGGTTTAGTCAAGATTCTTGATCTCATGTGCCTGGGCCACTTGCTGTCCCAGCATCCTCTATTACTATGCTGCTGCCATTGAGGCATGTTGCCATCTAAAGCCCTGATCCAAAGTCTGTGTGCGCACCTCATGTGCATGCAGACCAAAACTTGAATTACATGTGCGCGCACAGTGTACGCATACAGAGGAGCCCTGGAAAAGTCCCCCACCTCCCAACCATGCTGCCATCACAGCAGGGAGGGCATCCCTCCTCTTCCTTCTTCTGGTCACTGTAGGGTCCGGAGGTGGGGGACTTTCCCCAGGTCTTCCTGCATGTGAACACACAATTCAAGTTTTGCTCTGCGTACATGCCTTGGATCAGGGCTCTATTATTATTATTATTATTTATTATTTTTTGAATTCATATGCTGCCCTTCCCATAAGGGAACATAAGAGCTGTGGAACAAGTACTCAGAACAGGTGCTGTAGTGTGTAATATGCAGATACACACACGCTTATAGAAGGTAGGGCCAATTCACAGCTTTATGGCATCCCATCCTAAAACAAGGATTTGGAATAGATGACATTATAATAATAATAATTAATAATATTTTATTAACAAGCATTTATGTAGCGCAAGCAATGTACCTGGCGCTTTACAAAGTAATGGAAGAGACACAGTCCCTGCCCTAGGGCTTACAATCTGAGAGATGAGGGGGGGGAGATGAAGGAAGGGAAACAGAGGGAGAGACAAGGAGTGTAACATTCACAAGGATGTGAGGTCCCAGGTTCACATGCTTGGCTTAGTTACATCAAGAATGATGGCTGGTTGATTCATGTGGTGAGGATACGAGTACACAGACCTCTGGTAACAGATTGTACTGGATGGAGGGTATCGGCAGGAGTTAGGTGAGGGGAGCAAGAAGTCGGGCAGGGCAGAGCAGAAGAGGTGGGTCTTGAGGGATTTGAAGGTACAAAGGGAGGGGGCGAGGCAGATGTGGACAGGGAGGGAATTCCAGGCATGAGGGGCAGCTAGGGAGAAGGGACGAAGGCGGTTGGGGAGCAGGGGAGGTGTGGGAGGGCTAGAGAGGGGACAGAGCAGGAGTGGAGTTCACGGACTGGAGTACGGAGGGAAATTAGCGCAGAGAGGTAGTGGGGAGCAAGGTTGTGAAGACCTTTATAGGTGAAGACTAGGAGCTTGTGTAGGATTCGTTCAGGAAGGGGGAGCCAGTGAAGGAGAGGAGAGGAGGGGCTGCATGTGGTCGAAGTGACGAGCGAGGTGGATGGCAGTAGAGTTTTGGCAGAGATAAGGGGAGAAAGGTGAGAGTGGGGGAGGTCAGTGAGAAGGAGGTTACAGTAATCGAGGCAAGAGATGACCAGGGCGTGAACAAGGGTCTTGGCAGAGGAGACAGAGAGAAAAGGGTGAATCTTAGCAATGCTATGGAGATAGAAGAGACAGGATTTGGCAACAGTCGATGTAGGGTTTAAAAGAAAGGAGTGAGTCAAAGATGAAACCTAAGCTATGGACTTGGGGGATGGGAAGGATGGTGACCCCATCAATGAGGATGGACAGGAAAGAGGGAGAGGAAGGATGAGGGGAGAAGATAAGGAGTTCAGCTTTAGCCATGTTGAGTTTGAGTTGACGTTGAGACATCCAGGTCAGAGAGACAGCTGGTGAGGCGAGCTTGAATAGATGGAGAGAGAGAGAGGGAGTAGAGAGATAGAGTTGAGTATCATCAGCGTAGAGGTGATATTGGAAGCCATGGGAGGCAATGTGTTTGCCTACGGACAGGGTATAGGTAGAGAAGAGGAGAGGGCCAAGGACAGAGCCTTGGGGATCACCAACCGAGAGTGGAAGAGAGGAGGAGGTGAAGTTGGCAAGAGACACATTGAAGGAGCGGTCAGAGAGGTAGGAGGAGAACCAGTCGAGGACGGAGCCATGGAAGCCAAGGGAGTGAAGTGAATCCAGCAAGAGTGAGTGGTCAACAGTATCGAAGGCAGCAGAGAAGTCAAGGAGGACAAGAATGGAATAGAGGTGATTAGATTTAGCCACAAGAAGATGGTTGGTGATCTTAGCGAGAGCAGTTTCAGTAGAGTGAAGGGGCGAAAGCCAGATTGGAGGGGGTCAAGGGAGGAGTTGGTGGAGAGGAAGTCGAGGCAGCGGGAGTAGACAACACATTAAAGAAGCTTGGAAACAAAAGGAAGGAGTGAGACAGGACGGTAGCTAGAAGGGTCAGAGGGGTCA
>QEPC01010496.1:1762238-1780389 GCA_003113815.1 Sphenodon punctatus
CCCGGTCATCTTTTCCCTAGGCTAAACATACCCAATTCTTTCAGCCTTTGGCTTGTCTTTCAGCCCCTTTATCACCTTAGTTGGTCTCCTCCTCTGAATCATCTCCAGTTTGGAGAAGGAACAATAGGACACATACTGAAATGGAACTAGGACACAAAAGGAGCACAAGATGCTAATTTTGTTATTTTAAACAGGTCCCCTGCTCAGTTCTTCAGCAACCCGTATAGCATCATTATAAGAGTAGCAGCAGAATGGAACTGATGAAGATTGTTAAATGTTCCGAGACTGCCAGCAGTGCCACTGGGCAATTACTAAGGATAGAAAGAAACACACACAATCACTGATGAAATTCAAAACACAAGGGGAACAATCCAGAGGCCGGCTTAGACCAACCCCAATGCGTAGCGCAGAACCAGAACGTGTGTGCTCAGACACGCACATAGTGCCCCGCACACAGCACAGTGTCACAGGGCAGGTTGCATAGGGTGAAGTTGCACTTTTGTCCCATGCTGCGTGCGTGTTCTGGTTGTACGCCCCGTGTCGGGGTTGGCGTAAGCAGGCTGCTGGATTGTCTCCAAGGAATGCAAGTTTTACCGATCTATGCACTTACGTTGATGCAACACTTCATGGGTATTAATTGATTTATTTATCATGACAACTTTCCTGTGAGGTAGAGAAAGATCTCCCTTCACCCCCTAACTTATACATAATGAACTGAGGCACAGCAATGTGCTCCATCACAGAGGAAACTTGCAGAAGAGCCAGAAAATGAACTCTCAACTACTGAATGCTTTCTTCTCTGTAACCATACAAGTCTTTCTAACTTTTGAATGTAATAGTAAAGCAAGCTAAAACTTCAAGGTTTGAATGAACCCTGGTATGGAAGATGGAATGTCCTCCTGCTCCCTCTTCTTCCCCCATCCCCGTTGCAGACTTTCTTGGCATCTTAGTTGTTTTGCAAGACTTTTATGCAAGGTAAATGGTACAGAAAAGACCCTTCAAGGCTAGTATCAGACTTGGAGATTCTATTCAGAGGTTAACATTCCCTTAGCCTGTTCAGGACTTTTCTCTCTGAGAAGTAGCATTATACCCTCTACCCTGCAGTCTACCCCCAAGTTGAATAAAGTCTCCCAGGTTTATTTTTCTGTTAAGAAGGTAAAATTTATTTTTGAACGACACACATCCTAGACAGGTATTGTCAGGATCCATGGGCTTGAGCACAGACAGTAGTGCAGGATCAGGATCCCAGCATTCCAGAGGTTACAGCCAGGATCAGCACAGACCACAGGGGCAGGTGTAGACAAGGCAGGAGTGACCAAGACAATGCTGACAAGACTGGTCAGACTGATGAGGCACTGGGCAATCACATAGGGGGCACATCCCACAGATGCTGGGCCCCCTTGAAGCAGACACCGAGCCTCACAGGCAAGGTTCAAAGGACTGGTGTCTAGTCCCAGAGCACACAAGTACTACTACTTATCATTTCTATAGCACTACTAGGCATATGCAGTGCTATAGAGTCAGATTTTTTAAGACAGATTCCTGCCCAGTGGGCTTACAATCAAGATGGAAAAGGGTGAGGGGAACACAGGGACAGACAGACACACATATTCCCATTTTACAGATGGGGAACTGAGGCTGAGGTTGTGACTTGCCCAAGGCCACCCAATGAGTTAATGGCTAAGGTGGGATTGGAACCCTGGCTTCCCCGGCCCAGGTCCAGCATTTTATCCACTACACCACACTGACTCAGCTCACTACAAGGTCTAGCAGGTGCAGACCCAGTCCAAGGCTTATGGCAACATGAGGAGGAGATGCAGACGGTGGAAACAGGAAGTGACTGAGAATCAGGAAGTTGATTGATGATCCACCCAGCTTCCTGTGGCTATTGGCTGACATTATATAGGGCTAGCAGCCAACCGGAACCTGGGGTGTGGAGCAAAGCTGGGGAGGGATGTGGCCTGACTGGTGCTGGGGGAGGTCTTATGGCCAATACTGGGCCCTGACCAGCAGGAACTGGTGACACTGCAGTCAACTGCTGTCCCCAGGGTGCTGGTTCGAGACCAGGTCCTCGGGCATTCTGCCCCGTTTTCCCTAAAGTTCCTGAGAGATGCCCCTACCCCCAAAAAACTTTGTTCTGCTAATTAAATGCAAGTGACTAAATTTGATTAGCCCATTAAACACACTTTCCTAAAGCTCATACTGTGTGCAGCAAGTAGTAAGTGCCTAAGTGGGTGCTCATCACCCATTTGGCTATGCGCGCACATCCCGCATGCATGTGAACCCTGGTTTAGCTGTGCCACACGCACTTATATCTACACTCCCCCTCCCCCCCCCCAATCAAACTGTTTTACCATCTTCGCTAGCATCATAAAGGACAGCTTCTGACAGGAGTATGCTTTAAAATACCAATTTTAACCTCATGCTTCCTTTTCAAGTGGATTTAATATTTCAAATAAAGCAGCAGATGCATCTCACCATGTATAATGTATTTTCTTCATATTTCACCAGAATGTACATAAGCCCTTTTTAAGAATAGAAAAGAACTTTAGGGTCATTACATGTAGGGTTTAAGCTAGCGTGCATGTAAATGCTACACGACAGTAGTACTTTTAATGAAGAAAGAAAGATTGTATGTATGCAATGATGGATGTACAAGGAGCAAAAGGGGACTACTCGGAGAATGTCAGAGAGCCCCCAGCAGGAAAACAAAAACATTTAAAGAAATTAAATTTGCCATGAAAACTAAAATGAGATTGACAGTATTAACCTGGTCCATGCTAATTAACCAGACATTTTTTCTCCAAATGAACCTCCTGTTTATGGCACATCACAGGGTGTTCTTAGACCGGACAGGCAGGTGGGGAGGTCTGTGATCAGTGCAGGGGGAAGGGGAGCGCTTCACACAAGCAGCTCCACACAGCCGCCCTGCCCACGTACCACCCACACCGTCCGTGCATGGGGCACTCCAGCTTTTGCCCCATCGGGGGTGGGGTGGGGAGGAGAGCAGAGATGCATGGGGGATGGGTGGGCATGAGTGCACACCTCCCACCCCCATGACATTCAGACGAGACGGGCCACACGCAGGGACAGGCGGTCCTTGCATAGGGCTGTCTCATTTTAAAACATCCCCAGTTTGGCCTAATCTTCATCTGGTGTAAAAAGTCTGTCCGCTCTAATCAATGGAGTTCTGCCAGTTTGCACCAGATTATAGAGGGATTAGCGATGCTCTTGTTAAAATCACCGCTTTCAAAGAACATCCATGCATAGCTATTCAACAAAACTCATTATAAAGAAAATAAATTGTTTTGACGATGTTACTGTAAAGTGAATAAATTCATTACCAAATTAAAGTCTTTTATAATGCACTAGGTTTTGACCTATAAAGCCCTAAAGGACCCAGACTCCATATATCTGAAAGACTGCTGCCTCCTCTGTGTTTCATCACAGGCTCTGATGAGCCAGGAGTGCCCTCTTGCATGTACCATTGTCATGTCAGATAGATCTGGGGTGTGGAATGGATTTCAAGCGCCCCGGCCATACTGGGGGAGGGATGCTTCCCTAGACCTCCTTCTGTCCCCCCCTGTGTTTCACCACAAACGCTCTTCCCTGGCATACCCAACCAAAATCAACAGAGGTCTTCAGTGCACTGTACGCAAAAAGGCATTTACTTCTGTTGTTGATACTCAGCTTTACTTTCTGGGACCGGGTGATGTTCAAGATGGTACCACTGATTTATACACTGTGGCTAATTTCCTTTGTGGTAATTTGCTGATTGCATGTGATCCTATTCAGATTCTGTGGAGAATTTATTCAGGATTTACATACAGACTGCCATCTGCCCAGATACATGCTAAAATTTCACAATACTAATGCTAAACTTGGTATTGTGATTTTTATTGTAATTTTTCTCCTCTGGCCGATATATTTAATACAAAAACATTAGCTTGCTTATCTATTGGCATTCATTCCAAAGCAAACCAGCCTACGTATAGCTGCAAAACACTCCGGTAGAGTACAGTAATTTATTTTAAAATTTAGAGTTTTTGTTCTGGTTATTAAATTTCATACTTACTTCAATACGTGACGTACTCCTGTATTACTTGGCCCTTGTCATGGATGGACCATTACCTCCTGCAGGGCCTCTCTCCTGGTGCACGTTTGCCCCCGGAAGGGCATGGAACCTATTCAAATGGTCCGCCCCCGTAGACGGTTGGAACCAGAGCAGTTCCGGGAGACTTTGGGAGATATACCCTCTGATCTGGACGACTGTCCCATCGATAGCCTCGTCGAGCTGTGGAATGTCTTGCTGATGGAGGCCATTGATCGGATAGCTCCAAGGCGTCCGCTTCCAGGCAGCAGTACCGCAGGCCTCCCTGGTTTCCGGAGCGGCTGCGGGTACTGAAGCAGGCGGGAAGGCGGGTGACGGTGGCATCATTCACGTGCTGAAGCCAACAGGTTGTGGCACAGAGTGAGTTTATGAAACTATGCCATTACTATGCAGACAGCAAAGAAAGAGTTCTTTGCTGCCCTTATAGCATCTGCTAAATCCCGTCCAGCAGAGCTGTTCCGTGTGGTGCGGGGGCTGGTCAGTCCGACCTCCCTCCACCTTGGAGTGGAGTCATCTAGTGCCCGCTGTGACTTGTTTGTGGATTTTTGTGGATAAAATCGCTCGGATTCACCATGATTTTGACGCTGCACTTTCTGCAGTAGGGCAGTTGGAGGTTATGGCGGCCGCACCTTGTCCTTGTTTGTGGGACCAGTTTCAGTTGGTGATCCCTACCGATGCGGAGTATGTTTTTGGGGCTGTCAGGGCTACTTGTTGTGAACTGGACCCTTGCCCATCTTGGCTGGTTAAGGCCTGCCTGGAGACGATGGGGCCGTCAATGCCTCCCTCAGGGAGGGCAGGGTACTGGGCTGCCCTAAAGAGGCAGTAGTGCGACCCCTGCTCAAGAAACCATTGCTTGACGTTGACTCCCTTGCCAGTTATTGGCTGGTCTCTAACCTCCCCTTTTTCGGGAAGGTTATTGAGCAGGTGGTAGCCCGGCAGTTGCAGGAGCATCTGGATCATGTCGATTTTCTTGATCCCTCGCAGTCAGGGTTTCGCCCAGGATATGGCACTGAGACTGTGCTTGTGGCGTTGGTTGACGATTTCTGCTGAGAATTAGAACAGGCCTGTCGATTCTATTAGATCTGCCAGCGACGTTTGATACCGTTGATCATGAGATGTTGGTGATGCACCTGCGGGACCATGCAGAGGTGGGCGGTACGGTTGTTGACTGGTTCCGCTCCTTCCTGGTCGGAAGAACTCAGCGCGTGGTACTCTGTGATTATTTTTCATCACACCAAGATCTCTTGTGTGGAGTCCCGCAGGGTTCTGTTTTGTCCCCTCTCCTGTTCAACGTGTATATACAGCTGCTTGGCGAGGTGGTCAGGAGGTTTGGCATGCGGTGTCATCAATATGCTGATGGCACCCAACTCTACCTCTCTTTTTCATCAGACCCAGACCCGGCAGTCTCAGTGCTTTAATGGGTGCCCTGTGACTGTGGGGGATTGGATGACGGTAAACCGACTGAGGCTGAATCCCGACAAGATGGAGGTGATGTTACTGGGTAACAGCCTCCATCATTGATAGGGTCTGCCCTCTGCTGGTTCCCCAGGTACAGAGTCTGGGGGTGCTCCTTGACTCGCAACTCCGCTTGGATGCTCAGGTGGAGGCTGTGGCAAGGAGTGCCTTCTGCCAATTACATCTGGTGAGTCGGCTTCGGACGTATGTTTCAGATTCTAACCTGGCCACCATCATCCCATGCCTTCATCACCTCTAGGCTTGACTACTGTAACGCGCTCTACATGGGACTACCTTTGGTGACAGTACGGAGACTGCAGCTGGTGCAGAATGCAGTGGCCCTTATCCTGGTGGGATTTGAGCCGCCGGGAACATATTATACCGGTTCTTCTGTCTCTGCACTGGCTGCCTGTAGTCTTCCATGCCCGATTCAAGGTGTTGGTGTTCACCTATAAAGCCCTAAATGGCCTCGGCCCAACNCCCCCCCCCCGGGTTCTGGATCGGCCCCTGCGGTCATTGGGAGATGCTCTCCTGAAGGTCCCCGAGTCTGCCGGGGGGTCATGATGGAGAGGGCCTTGTCGGTGACCACCCCACGGCTGTGGAACCCCCTGCCAGAGGAGGCCCCGGATCTCCCCTCGTTTCAACACTGTTGTAAGACATGGCTGTTCCATCTGGCTTTTGGGGGGCGGATGGGTAGGGTGGGGGAAATGGGTTAGGGTGGTGGGTGGTTAGGGATTTTTATTCCTCCTTTGTTGTTTATTTTAAAGTTGTTTAATTGTTCTTAATATTTGATATTGTGCCACGCCCAGAGCTGCCTGTGGCAGGATGGGTGGGTTTAAAATATTTGAAATATAAATATATACTTGCACTAGTATTCAACAGTTTACCATATACTTTACTTTTATTTATCCAGGGTAGAGGTTTTAGTTATACCAAGGATTTTGAATTGGTAACACTTAACTAATGAAGGTTTGGTAGCTATGCAGAAGCAGCTGAATCTGTTGGTTCCTGGGTTATGTATGGAAGAAAATTATAATTATGCAATAAACTTATTAGTTGAATATTCCTGCTAAAATTATAAGCAGTGAAATAGTTAACAAGGCTGGTGCATAAATTCTGTTTCTTATATTTCAGATTCAGCAACTTGGTCAGATGAATGAGGCAGTTCATACCTGTCAGAGCAGCTTCAGGCTTCAGATCCAACCAGATTAGTAATGTGATCATGTTTTTAAGATTGTTTTGAAACCGCAAAAGCTGAGACAGTATTTAATGGAAGCTTAGATGGTGTGACACAGTTTTGAGGCAGAGGATGAATTCTGCAAAAGTAGAATCTTGCAACAGTGCATATATTTCCATATAATTTTGTGAAATATGAAATCTGGCTTTTATACATATTACATACCTTTTCTTTGGAACTAGGAAAGATCTTTTTGGAATGTACAAGCGGCACATTAAAACACTGATTCTATGAAAACTGAATAAAAAGACCGGGTTGCTCAATATTCAGCACTACTGGTGAAGCAATCTTAGAGCATGATAGAAATGCTCAGTATGTATTATGTAAAGACAAAAATTCTTACGTAAATTTAACCTCCATGAATACTTATTTGAAATAAAATATTAAATTAATTGAATGTTGGTGATCAGGCCATTTGTAGTGTTATTTCTTTTAAAAACATATTTTGTTTACACTGATGTAAAGTGGACAATAGGTATATTATGAAAATAGATTTAAAAAATGAGCTTCTGTCATAAATAAACACAACCATATGTTATTTATTTATTCAAATGTGTATGCTGCCCTTCCCAATAAAGCTCTTGGCAGCTTACAGCATATAACAGCAGCATATAAAAGCAGCTAAAAATCCCCTTAATCCCCTACAACTCTTCCCCCCAATCCCTCCCATCCATCCCAATCTCTGCCTGCCAAACACCTGACTAAACAAAAAGGTCTTAAATATAGTATCCAGAAGATGAGCAGGCTTGGTCTTAGACAAATCTCCAGTTAGGGGAGAGAGTTCCATTTTCATGGGGCAGCCACCAGGAACACCTCTCTGCACGCCCTTGTTGTAGAAACTTCATGGGGGGGTGGCATATGCAAGAGGGTGTTCCCGATTGACCTCAGAGGCCGTGACGGGACGTGAGGGAAGAGGTGGTCTTTCATGCACCTTGGATTGGGGCCCTACAGTTTAAAAAAAACAAAAACACAGAAATTATGTGTACTCAAAGCACATGAAGAATTTCTTATTGTCAATAATAAGGTCAATGTTCCTTATCTTGTAAACTGTAAGATATAATATGCATTTTTCAATTTCCTTCATTAGCATTGTTACATAATATTTCCCACAGCTATCACTTTCAGCACAGAGATCTAGAAAAATGAGTGTGCATTCTCTCCGAGTATTGTCAAATAATTATTCAATTTGGGTGCAATCCAACACCCCATAATAAACTGCACCTACGCCGGGTGCGGTTAACTTACGTCGGCAGTGCACATTTGCACATATGCGCCACCCATGCAGTAACACTCGGTGCAATGGGGTGCCCCTGCTGATATGACCCCGCAGCCCGGGAGATGGAGCAGGAGTCATACGTGCTCCATCCCCCAAGCTCCGGGATGTGTGGGCTCGAGGGGGGGTGTTATATCGGCAGGGGTGCGCCGTTGCGCCAAGCAACTTGCTGCACGGGTGGCACACATGCGCAAATGTACGCCCGCTGCCTGGCCGGGCATTGTGCTGGTGGGCCGTGAATGCATGTGGGAATATCAGACTGTCGTGTTCCTGTTGAAATAAATTGTATTTATAAAACACTACTTAACACTCCATCACAGCTACACAAAAATCTGTCCAGAGATAGTGTGTGGTTGCTGTGTTGAAAGACAGGAAGTGCCAGAGAGACGAAGTGGTTAAAATGATATATTTTATTGGACCAACTGTTGTTGGTGGAAATAAGGAAGCTTTTGGGCCACACATCACCCTTCCTCAGGCATGTAGCTTAGCCAGTAGAAATATATAAAATGAGCAAATATAGGGCAGGTATATATTTATTTATTTTTATTTATTTTATACATTTGTTAGTCGCCCCCCATGCCTATGGCATCCTGGGGCGACATACAATTTAATAAAAACATTCAATAGACTCGCGTGATCCTACCATCTTTCAGAGCCCCCCCCCAATTCATTTTTATCGGACATGGGAAAGTCACTGACTGGGGGAGAATCCCCAATTATTACTAAGTCGGATTCTACCCCGGATGAACTTTTGGGGAATCAATGTTTCCTTATTGGGAACCTAATTAAGAAACTCCTGGCTCAGTGGGAGGGAATTACGTTGTTATTGCAGTCGCAAAAAATTAATATGAATACCGTAATAGAATTTATTGAAGAACGGAGGGTTGGGAAAGTGGGGCAGGTGGCTCAGGAAATGCTCAGGGACAATTTGGCTGGTCCTTTGGGCTTTGTGCAACCTGCCCGGGTTGATAGGGATCCTGTGCAGGGTCCTGTTTCTGCTCGTATGGAGGATAAAGTGCAGTGCCATCTATGTCAGGTGCAAGGGGCCGTTGTTTTTAAAATTCATTCATTACCCAACGGCCTCTTCCCTAGATGATGGTCATCTAAAAGTGAAATGGTTCGCCATTTATCGTTTATTTTGGACACGGAAATTCCTATTTGGCACCTTAAGTATTTTCAGATACTTCCTGCTCCTAATTCTGTCCAGCACCTAGTTATTTATTTTAGGGAGCCCAGGCTGGCGGAGTTGATTTGGGGGCAACCTGGTCTTTTCTTGTCCTGGGTATTAATGTGAGTGAGCTGTATAAGGATCAGCCTATTCGATCTTCGCTGCTCAATGCTGGAGGGACCCATTTAAATCATAATTTGAATCCTTCCCCTTCTATACTAACGCAGTTAAGGGCCCCACTGGGAGGGGGAGTATTAAAAAAGGAGATTAAGCTGGGGTTAAGTACTAGCAACCGGAGTACAACGGGGGTGGGGAGCGAGTCTGTACTGCAGGTGGAACCATCTTCAGGTTCCCGTAGGACTCCAGCTCTAACGAGAAGGAAATCCAAACTGCCAATTAATGCCAGGCTAGAGCAAATGGCTATGGCAATGGAGACATTGCCTTCGCTCCCGCAGCTTTGTGAGGTTACCCCTATTGACTCTGGACCTTTGCCCTCTGTATCACCCCTTCAGACTCCCCCTTTAACTGCATTAGAGGATGCCAGCGGATCTCCGCTGAGGCAGGTGGCGCCAATGGATGATTCTGCCTCAATTGTAGCATCTGTTCAGTCTCTTTATATGACTTCCACTGCTAGCAATGCTGAAACCACACTTGTGGTGGCAGGCAGTTCTATGCCCCAGCCAGATCTTGGTAAACAGGAGGCTCAAGCAGATTGACTCTCCTATCACTCCAGTATGGAACCTTTTCGTGTTTGTTCATGGAATGTGGCTGGTTTTGAGGCTCGGTTAAGGGATCTAGATTTTATAACCGTTATCGAAGGCTTCCATCTACTGCTATTGCAGGAAACCTGGAGTACCCTGTTACCCTCACAATCTGGGACTTTGGGTAATTTTGATATCTTCTCCATGGATGCTATTACATCCTCGGTGGGAGGACGTCCTACGGGAGGGTTGGCAATTCTATTAAAACGGGGCATAATTGGGGTTACTCCAGTGCTTATTAAGTTCCCCCCATATGCCATGGGTATTTTGCTACATTTCCAACACAGTTCAGTCTTGTTTCTGAATGTGTATCTTCCCCCTCAGAACTCTAGGTATGCTGACCCTTTGATATGGGCAAGACTCAATGAGATGTTTGTGAGCTTATAGGGGCAATTCCCTGGATGCCATATGGTGGTTGCAGGGGACTTTAACGCTAGGTTGGGCAAGGATGATGATGCCTTGGCCCCTTTTTGCGAGCCGGTGACTCATGCCCTTCCCTTTCCATTGAATTCTAGATCCTCTAAGGACCATATAATTAATTCTTATGGCATTCAATTGGTGTCTCTTTTGGTCCAGTACAATTTGTTTGTACTGAACAGCTCTTATGGTAGTGACCTGAGAGGGGAATTTACCCACTTGGGTTACAGCGGTACCAGTGTCCTGGATTACTTTTTTGTTTCACAGAATTTGTTAGTAGTATTGAGTGATTTTGCTGTTGGTCAGCACCTTGGTAGTGATCATTGCCATTAATATTGTCTCTGACTGGTTGTTTGAATGGTATCAGGTCAGACCCTATGGAAAGTATTGATTTACAGGGTGCCATTTTTCATAAACCAACTAAATGGAGTAAGTTGGCTACTGAAGCAATAGAGGCAATTAAGGAGGATAGGAATGTAGTTAGGCTAAGGCATTCGATTGTAGATCCCTTTGAGGTTGAGGATAAGATAGAGGAGTTTAACCAACTCTGTCTTTTGCTGCGTGGCCATCTCCAGGTTAAGGCACATTCAGTGAGGCAGAGCTCTGCTTATCTGTGTAAGAACCAACTTTGGTTTGATGAGCAGTGTAGGGGTGCGAAGGATTTGATCAGGAACATCTACAGAGCATATAGGATGCAGAAGGCCCCTGTCCTTCCACCATCTTATTTCCAAGCTAAGAAAGCATATAAAGACCTGATTAAGGTTAAGAAACAGGAATATGTAGCTAACCAATGGAAGAAATTACTGGAGGCAGTGAAAAAGGGGGATTCTAGGGGTTTGGGGGATTTGGTACGTCCAAGTTTAAGGGCGACTGTTGCCCCGGCCCCTTCTGTTATTGCCTCGCTTGTATGGGAATTGCATTTTGGGAAATTGTATTCCAACATTAGGTTTGCAGACAGTTTGGAGGAGAACTCCCCTGGTTGGGATTTACTCCCTGAATGGCCCCAGCTGAGGAGGTAGCGGTGACAGCTGAGGAGGTAGCGGATTTGGTCAACTCCTTTAAGAGGGGCAAGGCCCCAGGATGGGACGCTATCTCCATTGACTTCTTGCAAACCTCACTGGATTGTGGGCACCCCTCCTTGCATCACTTTCCCCCATTATTAACAGCTCTGGTAATATCCCCGGGCTGTGGAAGATTGCTGTAATAACACCTATCTTCAAAAAGGGGCTTAGATCAGAGCCTGCGAATTACAAGCCTATTAAGCTCTATTGCTAAGGTTTATGCCAAATACCTTTCGGGGAAGTTGACAACATGGATTCAAGAGCATAGTATTATCTACCCCGAGGAGGCAGAGTTCCAGTCTGGCAGGTCCATCGGAGAGCACTGCTTGATTTTTGTCCCATTTGACTGACAAATATAGATCTCGTAACCAACGTTTGTTTGCTGCGTTTTTGGATCATCGGGAAGCCTTTGATTCTGTGGAGAGGGATTTATTGTGGAGGAAACTTAAGGGGCTTTGAATTGATGACAGACTTTGGGGATTGATCCAAAGGTTACATGATAAGTCTACATTGATGGTTAGAGTCAACTCTGACGGGCTAGTTTCAAGGGAGATTCCAGCCCAACGTGGGGTGAGGCAGAGGTGCGTGCTGGCTCCTTAATTATTTAATCTATTTATAAGTGATGTAATTCCTTTGAGTCAGACACAGTTCTTTCCGCCCAATTTGGGGTCACATTATATTGGAACTCTTTTGTACGCAGACGATCTAGTCCTCCTTTCACAAACCCGGGTTGGCTTAAGAAGACAACTGGAGGCATTCTTACAGTATTGCTCCACTAATTGCCTTAGAATCAATTACTCTAAGTCAAAAATAATGGTCTTTTCCAAAGTTTGGCCCAGGAAGACCGATACTTGGGTCCTTGATTGTCATCCTTTGGAGCAAGTTAAGGTCTTCAAATATCTGAGGTTGAATTTTTTCCTAGAATGGGTCTTGGAGGGAACATTATTTACGGGCCAACCAGGTTGGGGGAGGTGCTGCTTCGGCTATTTACAGATTCTTTTCTAGATCCGGTAGAATGGATTATAAACTGGCTCTTCAGGTTTTTGATGCGAAAGTCCTAGCTCAGGTACTTTATGGAGCTGAATTATGGGCCCCTTTGGTCCACGTGAATTTAGATCAAGCCCAATCGAGGTTCTTATGTTCTTTGGTTTGTGCCCCCAGGGGCACTCCCCATGCTGCAATCCGTATGGATTTGGGCCTAGAGAGCTGGACCCAGGTGGCCTGGACCCATGCCCTTAAATTCTGGAATAGGGTGGTTAGAATTTCTGGGGATGGGTTATTGGCCTGGTTGCGGGAGGATTCCTTCCTTAGTCGTTGGCAGCATGAGATGGAAGCGCAACTCCATAGAATGGGTTTTTCCCTGGAATATATTCTAGAGAAGGACTTTGCTGTTACTGGGGCAGAGTTAGCACAAAGATGGAGGGATATCTGTTGACAAAATGAAATTGCAAAGATTCGTTCTACTCCTCATATGAATGTCTTTTTGAAGATATATACTTGTGGGTCAGGGATGACTAACTATCTTACCCTTCCCTGCATAGCGAGGGGTAAAACTCTGTTCTAACAGCTAGGTGTAACGCCCTGCCCACTAGGATTTTGGAGGGACGATATGATGGGACCCCCTTTCATCGGCGGCTTTGCCCCTCCAAGGTCTCTGTTGGAGGCAGAGAGCATTTCTTTTTGCATTGCCACTTGTATGACGACTTACGAAGTATTTATCTTGTTCCGCTAATTAGTAAACATATGGGCTGTACAGACTTCTTTCTGCTTCAATGGCTTTTGGCTGATCATCTTGGGGAGAAAACCTTGGATGTTGTTAGACTTTTGGTCGCCACAACGCGGCGTCGACGAGCTTTTCTGTGTTTTAATGCTATGCCTGACGAAGAGTCTTCCGGTAGGACTTGATATAGTGGATAGAAATGTATTTTGTTTCTTGTATTTTAGGTTTGTATTATATTGTTATGTATTGGATTTACACTGAAACTGCAATGACTGTTGTCATGCAATAAATTTATTTACTACTACTAAACATTCATAAAAAAACATTTTAAAACAACACAACAATTTAAAACTAAAACAGGGTTGGGAAAAATCAATAAAAATAAAAATAAAAGGTACGGAGAGCTAAAACCCTAAGGCCTGGGCGAACAGCCAGGTTTTACAAGCCCGCCGGAATGTCAAAAGGCTTGGGGCCAGGTGAGCTTCCTCCGGGAGGGAATTCCAAAGATGCGACCCAGCCACCGAGAATGCCCTCTCCATTGTGACTCCCCGCTTAACACAGGGGACCTCCAAGAAGGCACCCCCGGCAGACTGAAGGAGTCGCTCTGGGGTGCAGAGGGCGAGGCGGTCCCTGAGGTACGAGGGGCCCAGACCATGAAGGGCCTTATAGATGAATACCAATACCTTGAACCTGGGTCAGCACGCTATTGACAGCCAGTGCAGAGTCCGGAGCACAGGTGTTATATGCTCCCAACGACCCATGCCCATCAGGAGCCGGGTAGCTGCATTCTGCACTAGCTGCAGCATCCGGACCAGGAACAAGGGCAGCCCCATGTAGAGTGCATTACAGTAGTCCAGCCTCGAGGGGGCATGGAAAAGGTGGAATATATGAGGGGGCATGGAATAGGTGGGAGTGGATAGGACAAGGTGGCAGGAGGGGAGGTGGGTAAAGAGAGAGAGAAAGAGATGTGCCAGACATTTAAAAACATCAGTAAAATTATATATTGGTGTAGGACACCAAGAACCAATAGGTAGTGGAAAACACACAGAGAAGGTTGGGGGTTGTGGTGTGCCCTCTAAATACGTGCCCCATCGGCTTCCAGACCCGGGGCCGGTGGGGTGAGGAGACCCCCTTTCTCTCCGGGAGCATCCTCCGGGATACAGGGACAGCACACTGCACTGTGGGCGAGGGGCCCTCTGCAGGCCAAGGCCTGATCCTACCCGCCCTATCCCAGCCCCTCGAGTCATGTCCCGGAACCCCTTTCCCTCTGGTGGCCACCACGTTACAGCACGGGCAGCCCCCTGTTCACAATCCCCTCCCCCCAGTCCAGTGTGCCGTAGTACTTCCCTGCCTGCATGTCCCAGTCCGCTGGAGCCCCTCCTCCCCATCCATCTTCCTCGCTTCTTGCTGCCGCTGGCTTTTCAGGGCCCCACTTCCGGCCCCTCTATCCCGGCCTTCGGGTTGTCGCAGCCTGATACCGACAGCACATTCAGTTCTTGCGTGGCCCCGCCCCTTGGGGTCTGAGCGCTTCCGCGGGCTGGGCTGCCTCCGGGTCGTCAGGTTCCCTGGTATCGTCGGGTTTTGGGGGCCCACGCCCCTGCATCTGCCACACACCCCAAGAGTTCCTTTGGGGGGGCAGTGGGGCCAAGTCACCCTGTTGAGAGAAAAAGTCAGCGTTATGGTGGAACCTCCCAGCCCGGTGACAGATCTCAAAGCGATATGACTGAAGGGCTAAATACCATCGCGATAACCTAGCGTTATTGTCTTTCATGGATGCTAACCATTGAAGGGTGGCATGGTTGGTCACAAGAGTGAAGATGGCACCTGTGAGGTAGTACCATAAGGCGACTACCGTCCAGTGCACCGCCAATGCCTCCTTTTCAATAGTGGCATAGGCGCGTTCTCGGGGATCCAGCCTGCGGCTGAGGTAGGCTATAGGGTGTTCTTCATCGCCTACCATCTGGGATAACACTGCCCCAAGCCCCACCTCGGATGCATCTGTTTGGAGTATGAATGGCCAGGTGAAGTTGGGCGTATAGAGAACCAGAGCATTACACAGCTGGTCCTTTAGGGTGTCAAAGGCCAGCACTAGAGCGGGTGTCCATCCGATGGAGTTTGGCTTCCCTTTACCCGTCAAGTCGGATAAGGGGCTGCAAGGGTGGCGAACTGGGGCACATGCTGCCGATAATAGTCGGCGAGACTGAGGAACTGTTGTACTTGTCATTTCGTAGTTGGTGGGGGCCAGTCCCTCACGGCTTCGACCTTATTCCACATAGGGCAGACCTGTCCCTTCTCCACTTGGTACCCCAAGTAGGTGACTTTTTGCAGCCCTAAGCGATGTTTTTTGGGGTTAGCAGTTAGACCGACATCTGCTCCAGGTGGTCCTCCCAGGTTGAGCTAAAGGTGACAATGTCATCTATATAGGCGGCCACGTAGGCCCCATGGCTATATAGCCATTGTTCATTAAACACTGGAATGTGACTGCGGCCCCATGGAGGCCGAACGGCATCCTCATGAATTGAAAGAGCCCCAGAAGGGTAGAAAAAGCCGTTTTCTCTTGGGCTGCCAGAGCCAGGGGAATCTGCCAGTAGCCTTTAGTAAGGTCCAGGGTAGAGAGGTACTGAGCTTCTCCCAATTGCTCCAGCAACATGTCGACCCGAGGCTTCCGGTATGCGTCGAAAAGGGAGACAGCATTCACTTTTCGGAAGTCAATGCAGAAGTGGGTCGATCCATCTGGTTTCCCTACCAGCACCAGTTGGCTGCGCCAGGGGCTGTTAGACTCAGTGATAACCCCGAGCTGCAGCATGTTGTGTACCTCCTCTGTCATCACCTGCCAAAGGTGACGGGGATTCCGTCGGGGCAGCTCTCGTATGATTTTCCCTGGCTCTGTCACGATATCGTGCTGGATTAAGGAGGTGCGGCCCGGAACGTTGGTGAATACATGTGGGAAGATGGCGACCAAGGCAGTTATCGGGGCCTTTTTCACGTTGCTTAACTCCTCTCCCACTAGGATGTGGGACCCTTCCTGCCCAGGGGGCACAGTCCACGGAATGTCTCCTCCCAATGCCTCTGCTGGGTCGGGTTCTCATTCCTTCAGGAGGTTGACGTGATAGGTTTGGAGCTCGGGGCGTTTCCCTGGCTGCCGCACGAGATAGTCAACGTCACCGACTTGTTTAATCACCTTGTATGGACCCTGCCAGGTGACAAGGAGCTTGGATTCCATGGAGGGTAACACCACCAGTACTCTTTGCCCCGGTTGCAATTGTCTGGGCCTTGTGTGTTTATCAAACCATGTCTTTTGTCTGTGTTGGGCCTCCAGGCCATTTTTTGCCACCCGATCCCACATCTTGTGCAGTCTGTCCCTAAGGCGGGTTACGTATAGAATTACGTTGGCATGTGGGGTGGGGGGTCTCTTCCCATCTTTCTTTAACCAGGTCCAACAAACCCCCTCGGTCGTCTCCCATATAGGAGTTCAAACGGGGGAAAACCCGAGAGAGGCCTGGGAGACTTCTTGGTATGCGAACAACAGGACCAGGAGTAAGGAGGGCCAGGCTCGGGGTTCCTCTTGCATGAATTTATTTAACATGGCTTTTAATGTTTGATTAAACCGCTCCACCAATCCATCCGTCTGCGGATGGTGTACGGAGGTTTGTATCTGATTAATTTTCAATAAGCAACATAGTTGTTTCATGAGCCTGCCCATGAAGCTTGTCCCTTGGTATGTCAAGATGGTGTGGGGGAACCCTGTGCGCGAGAACATTTTCAGCAATTCCCTGGCTATCACTGAAGCTTTGACTGACCTCAGGGCTACTGCTTCAGGGTAACGGGTGGTGTAATCCACTGTCACCAAAATATACCAGTTGACCTCTCCACTGGTGCTATGATATCCATCCCCAGTCTTTCAAAGGGCACCCCGACTAGGGGCAAGGAGACCAACAGGGCTGGGGATACCTTCTTTTTGGTTGTCAGCTGGCATTCGGGACAGGAGGCACAATACTATTGTACCGCTGCCCGTATGCCCAGCAAGTAAAAGCGGGCCGTCAGCCTCGCAAGTGTTTTTTCCATCCCCAGGTGCCCTGCACATGGGACCTCATGTGCGATCCACAATAGGTCCCTCTGCACCTCCCTGGGGGCCAATAACTGGCAGACCTCCTCCCCCTGGGCTGGGTCCTTGTCCACCCGATACAGTTGGTCGTCAGTAAGCTCGAAATGAGGGTACGTCAAGGGGTGCCCAGGGCCCTTTGGTCACCCATTGACCACCTCTACCTGCTTATAGGCGTTATGCAACAGGGGATCACTACATTGGGCATGTATGAAATCGAAAGGTCTTACCATCAAGGGCATGTCCCAGGGTGGCCTCCCGTGGCCATCAGGAGGTCCCGGGTCAGAGTTCGGCTCCCCCGTGGTCCTGTCTTCCCCCATCAGTCCATTGGGGGCCTGTAATAGTGTAGACAAGGCCCCCCAGTCTCAACCCAATATGTCGGGGTGGGCCAACCCGGGCACCACACCGACCTGTTGGGGCATCGAGTGCCCTGCTACCGACAGGGTCACTGTACAGGTGGGATAGAAGCACACCTCCCCATGTATACATCATAGGCAGATGTTTGGGGGAGTTGCCCGAGGTAGTCCTTGGATCCCGGCCCTCACTAGTCTTTGTGAGACTTCATGAGCCATTTTAACATGGACTCCGTGTCCATAGTGGCCTTGCCCCCCCCCCCCAAGTATCTACCCTTACAGTTGCCCCTCTCTGCAGGCCAACCCTGCCGACTATGCCAGTTGTGCTGTGCCCTCTAAATATGTGCCCCACCGGCTTCCAGTCTGCCGGAGCCCCTCCTCCCCGTCCATCTACCTCGCTTCTTGCTGCCGCTGGCTTTTCAGGGCCCCACTTCCGGCCCCTCCCCTGGCATGCTCTCCCGGCACTGGGGTTGTCACGGCCTGATGCCGACAG
>QEPC01010496.1:1790799-1842631 GCA_003113815.1 Sphenodon punctatus
GGGGGCCACGATGGAGAGGGCATTCTCGGTGGTGGGACCGCGGCTGTGGAACTCCCTTCCGGAGGAAGCTCGCCTGGCCCCAAGCCTTTTAACATTTCGGCGGAACTGTAAGACCTGGCTGTTTGCCCAGGCCTTTGGAAGGGAGAGTGGGGAGGGAGGATTTTAGTCCCCCACCCATTTATTTATTTATTTATGTCTAGCCCTGTTTTGTATTTTATATTTTATATTTAATATCTGATTGTTTTAAAATGAATTTTACTGTTTTTATTGTTGGAAGCCGCCCCGAGCTGCGTGCAGGAGGGGCGGGGTATAAATCTGAAAAATAAATAAATAAATAAATTATCTCTGGAATCCGAGTACCATGGCAGGGGATTCTGATTCAGTTTGGAACACCAAACGTAGCCTTTTCTGGCTGTAGCCTTTTCTGGCTGCATTGATTTTTTCTGTAGGTTTCTACTAGAGGCTCCTTTATGCATCAAAAATAGTCAGCATCTCCTTCTGACAGGTTAAATGCGGCTTGGAATCCATTGACCAGATACATTATTAATTCAAACTTTGACTCTTCTCCCACCTTCTTCTGTTAAATGCTTAAACTCAAAATGTTGCATGATGCCATGAGATGAGATGAATGCTTTAATAAGGCAAGCTGCACCATAGTTAAACCCCTGCAAGGAAGTTTTTTTTTAATGCAAGGCATGATATCTGCTTAATTTATATATCCGTTGAAAGCAGACCTATGTAAAAGCACATAGTTGATTATCATCACAATGTGAGTTTTTGAATAACATGGTTTATGTTTGCAGAGGAGATTTTTCATACAGGTATAAATTCAGGCCCCAGGGTGTTTAAACTTGCTGTGTGCTGCACATCTTTTATTTTATTTTTATTTATTTCCATACACTTTTATCTCGCATCCTCCCGCCCATGGCGGCCCAGAGTAGCGAACAACATATAAAATCCAACAGTAAAACACATAAAACTAAACATTAAAATTACTAAAGGCAGAATGCTAAAAGGCAATAAAGACAATTCCCCCCACACCCTACCCCCCTTCCCCGAAGGCCCAGCGGAACAACCAGGTCTTACACAATCTTCGGAAAGAGGGGAAGCCCGGGGATAAATGGGCCTCCATCGGGAGGGAGTTTCGCAGCCTTGGTGCGGCCACCGAGAATGCCCTCCCCGCCGTCGCCACCCGAGATAGCTGGGGGATCTCGAGTTGGGCGCCACAAAAAGACCTGGGGCCTGAGGCGGTCTCGCAGATAAGCAGGCCCCAAGCCTTTTAGGGCTTTAAAGGTCATCACCAACACTTTGAATTGGGCCCGGTAGACCATAGGCAGCCAGTGCAGAGAATGGGGCACAGGTGTAATGTGCTCACAGCGATCCGTCCCTGTTAGGAGATGAGTCACCGCATTCTGCACCAGCCGCAGCCTCCAGACCGTCTTGAAAGGTAGCCCCACATAGAGTGCGTTACAGTAGTCCAGTCGAGAGGTAATGAAAGCATGGATGATGGTTGCCAGGTCCGAGTTGGAGACATATGGCCGCAGCCATTGCACCAGCTGTAACTGGTGAAATGCTCCCCTTGCCACAGACGCCACCTGACAATCCAGGCGGAGCTGTGGGTCGAGGAGCACCCCAAACTATGGACCTGAGCGGCCAGAGGGGGGCAGACGTTGCTGATAATGGGAGCTACCACCCCCTCAGCCCTACCCACCACCATCACCTCCGTCTTGTCGGGGTTCAGTCTTAGTTGATTCACCGAGATTGCTGGGCCTGGATCTCCAGAAAATGAGAGAGAAAGTTGTGTACTATCGGCATACTGATGACATCGTACACTGAACCATCTCATGACCTCCCCTAAGGGTTGCATATACATATTGAACAAGAGAGAGGACAGAATGGAACCCTGCGGGACTCCACGTGTGAGGTCCCAGGGGGATGATGTGTATTCCCCAAGAACCACTCACTGAGTTCTCCCTGCCAGGAATGAGCAGAAGCATTCTAAAACAATCCCACTCACCCCGGCCCGGTCCCGCAGCCTTGTCATCAACATCTCATGATCAACAGTATCAAACGCTGCCGACAGGTCCAACAAGATCAAAATAGATGATCTGCCCTGATCTAATTCATGGCGTAGGTCATCGATCAAGGCCACAAGTGCAGTCTCTGTGCCAAACCCTGGGCAAAAGCCAGACTGCGAGGGATCAAGAAAACTGACCCAGTCTAGATGCCCCTGTTCAGTAACCTTCCCTAAAAAGGAAAGGTTAGAGACTGACGGATAGCTGGCTGGGGAGTCAGTGCTCAAAGATGGTTTCTTGAGCAGAGCCCGCACCACCATTTCCTTGAGGCGGCTTGGTACCCTGCCCTCCCCAAGGGAAGCATTGACTACCCCCACCAGCAACGGCCCTAGTGTCTCCTGGCTGGCTTTCACCAGCCAGGACGGGCATGGATCTAACTCACAACAGGTGGCCCGCACTGTCCCAAGGATCTCTGCCGTGTCAGTGGGTGACACCCACTGAAACTGATCCCACAAATACTGGCATGGCGGGGCTTCCCTTACCTCTAGTTCACTACCTGTTGCAAGTGCAGCATCGAGGTCGTGATGAATCTGAGCAATTTTATCCACAAAAAAGTCAGCAAACATGTCACAACGGGCACTGGAAAATTCCAGTTCCGGGTGGAGAGAAGCCAGACTGACCAGCCACTGCACCACCTGGAAAAGCTCCACTGGACGTGACTTTGCGGATGCAATGAAGGCAGTTTAAACTAAATTAAACTGGGAGCATCCCCCCTTCCCACATTCAAAGCTTGGGAGGGTTGTTTTCTTTTCTCAGATTTCTTTCTCCTAGTTGTTTCACCTTCACTTTTGACTTTTTTTGCTTCCACTGTTACTTTCTCTCCTCACCTCTGTTTTTCTTTCACCTTCCTTCTCTTCCCTTTGTATATCTCCTCTTCTTTTCTGTCTTTCCCTTTTCTCTTCCTTCATTTCCTTACCACTCTCCTTTCTGCAAGCCAACAGTAGATGTACCTGCAAATACTTTGCTTTCCATCATGTCTTGTGTATGGCTTTCACAGAAATGGGCTGTATTCACCGATGTGTTAATTTTACCAAGAGTACAGTAAGTACTCAAAGTGGTTAATTACCCATTCAGCTTCAGGAAATAAAGAAAAAAAAAGAAAACAACCTCAGCTGTGCTGTCACGCATAAGAACAAATCTGCAGCAATTATAGTGAGATTTGATTGGCATTATCATGCTATAAGCATTAAATTAATCTCCAGAGTTAGAGATTTGTTGTTCATCGCCATCACCAGTTTTAAGCTCGAATGGTTTATTTTGCTTGAATTATGGTCAGATCTGGCATGTTTGGTAACAAAATCATAGTTTTAATGTAATTATAATAACAGTTTAAAATTTAGCCTGCTTTAGTTGCTGCAACTTCAGAATGTGCTGAAATCAGACAATTAATGGTGTGATCACCAATAACAATGCACAGATGATGTCCTTTATGCCAGGCATGTGTGAAATCAGGTACATCAGTAGCAGGACTTCCCAGGATGCAAAGCAGCTTCGGTTAATGAAATGTGTTCAAATTTTTCTTCCACTAAAAAGGTTAGATGGAGCAGAATAAATGCAAGGAAAAAAGAACTGCTAATGCAGTACTTTCTTTGCTTTATGCTAACTTTTTATAACGACATTTTGAAGTTGGAGCTAAAAGTGCCCTTTTTGTTTTTATATTTTTCTTTTGGAAATATTTTATCTAGTTGAGGTTGAAACAGTTAGCGACAAGAGATTCTAATGTAGACTGTCAGCAGACTGTAATCAAAATATGATCCCAACTCTAAGCTTCTCTGTACATTTCTTAGTTCTGTATAATTACTAAAGGAATGATGGGGAAGTATAGCAGCCCTCTTTCCTATTCCAAGTAGTTTTTTGTGTGTGAATATATGCCAAAAGATTCTAACATTTTTCCTTGTCTTCATTGAGGGGATAGGGATTCAAACCTGCTGTCAGTTTGCATTCTTGTTCATTTAAAAAAGAAGCAAAACCAAATGATAAATTGCTTAAATTCCATGTTTTTGCCAGTAACATTGCAGCATTTTGCAAGTAACATGGTTAAATTGCAGTTCCACTGGAATAATTGTTTTAAAGCCTGAAAAGAAACAAAAGAGAATCTCAACATATGTCTGTCTGGTATGTTCCAGCAAATTGTGGTGCTGGAACACTTTGCATTGTGGGTGTTTGCAAATGTGACGACATCACGGGTGGCCATGCTTTAATCTGCGTGGCCACCAATGATGCCATCACGTTTGATCCCGCCCACCAGATGTCAGATAACCTGCGTCATGGGGGTGAAATTCTCTAAGAATTTTATACATTCAGGAAAGAAATTTGAGAGGATATGTTTCTATAAATAAAGTTTTTTCCAATGGCTGTATCTCCCTAATGTAAGAGTCCTTGTCTTTATAGAAATTAAATATACTATTGATCTTATTATATAAACAATAATCTACCTTTTCTTTTAAGGCAGTCTTTAGGGTCGCTTTAGTTTTCATTCATCCAGCAACAAGCAAATGGGAAACTAAATATATGCCCTCCTCTTCCAGCTATCTAGGGCCTTCTTCTCTTTATGGGTAAGGGCCGGAATTTTATTTTGTAATATTGAATATGGGGTTTTCCCC
Source organism: Sphenodon punctatus (assembly GCA_003113815.1). Taxonomy (NCBI): domain Eukaryota; kingdom Metazoa; phylum Chordata; class Lepidosauria; order Sphenodontia; family Sphenodontidae; genus Sphenodon; species Sphenodon punctatus. Next base: position 1,795,478 of record QEPC01010496.1, read on the forward strand.
TGTATGATGTCTAATTTTTTTTTACATATATCCCAAAGTTTAAGGCGAGTAACCTAGAAACGGGTGATTAAGTATTTCTTTAGTTTTGGGTATAGTCGTGCTCTTGCTATCGATTTTAAAAAAACAAACAAAACTCTGGACCTGAAGAAAGTATTTTTCACTTTATATCCAATCAATGTCTTTTCTGTCAAATCAAATCAAACTACTTTATTGTTCAACCCGAGGGTTATAAACAAATATAACAAATGTAACAAAGTGCAGATAAATATAGACATCATGGATATAACTTAAAATACAATCAAAATTACTCTAAACAAAGTAATATTTAAACAGGGACCAGTAACAAGAAGCATCTTGTCCTTCAAATAAAACTCCTAGTGTGGGTTTTTTCCAAATCAGAAACCGAGAAAACAGCCTTAGTTGCTTCTCAATAGATGGACACGAATCTGGGAAGCTTGATTGCAAAAACTGGCCACCGCCCTAGATTTAATTGAGTCCACAGGGTTAAAAAGAGCCACTAAGATCAAAGAATCACCCAAAGTGGGTTTACTGGCCAAAAGCCTTGACAGATATGTCAACCTTGGGACACGGTAAGCTGGGCAGTACAATACAACATGGGCCAGTGATTCGATTTTCCCTAACTCACAAAGAGTACAAACTCTCTCCTCCCAGGGGTACCGTTATAACGGCCCTCCAGGATTGCAGAGGGAAAGACATTAAGCCTGAACCTTGTAAAAATGACTCTACGCTGAGAGTAAGGCCAGGAAAATATATAACCGAGAGGTTGTGTAGGCGTAGCCAGTCCTTTATACAAAGGGGCCACCTGTTGGGAATCCAATAGAGAGTTTTCAACTTGGAGTGTCCGGTCCAGAATATGCTGTTTGACCAAGGAGACTGCTCCCTGGAAACCCTGGGTCAAAAGATAGTCCCTGGAGAAGCCTAATTTAGAAACTTCAATTAATATATCTCTATCCCATGAGAACAAAAAAATTTCCTCTATGGCAGATAAAACCAAGGGGATTATCCATCTGCTTAAAAATGATTGTTTTCAACCAACATTTAAGCAGACAAGTTCTTAAGACAGTACTCACTGGAAGGCAACTGGTTTCAAGGCGCAACAGCACCTGAGGGGTGCCCCTCGGGACTTCTAGTAATGCTCTTAGAAACCTACACTGGACCATCTCTAGTTGATGAAGGAACTTCAGGCCCCAAAGTGGAAATACATAAGAAATGGAAGCCATGACCTTGGCCTTAAATAATTTTAACACTGGGGCAGTCAATCTCCCCCCCTTGGTGAAATACAATTTAAGAAGAAGTGCAACTGTTTTTAAGGCTGTTTCCTTCATGGCCTTAAAATGGGAATTCCATTTAAGATTCGAGGCTATTATAACCCCCAGGTACCTGTAGGAGTGAGTCTGTTCAATGGAGTTCAAATCAACGTGCCAATTCTGCAAAGGGGCTCTAAGCCCAGCTCCCACAATCATCGTCTTGGTTTTAGAAAAAAATATTTCCAGATGTTCCTGAGTGCAGTAGGCGTTAAAATGTTTCATAGATCGCAACAGACCTATTCTTGTTTGCAATAAAAGAACAGTATCATCCGCGTATAGTAACGCGGTGATCCTGCGATTACCCAATTTAGGAGCATGGACATCGATAGCTGCTAGGTGAGAAATCACTCCATTGAGAAACAAATTAAAAAGAGTAGGGGCGAGAATACACCCCTGCCATACACCTCTAGAAACAGGGATATTATCAGTCAAATGATTCTGAGAGGTGTAACGAACCTGTAGGGAATTGTTGGTATGTAAAGCAATAATCAGGAACAATAGTCGCGGGTCTATAGACAAGGTTTCCAATTTACGCCAAAGGCGCTCCCGATCCACCAGATTGAAAGTCACCCGAAGGTTGATAAAACATAGAAACATTTTCTTCTGTGATTTAACGTATTTCATCAAAAGTGAAGTCAAAGTAACTATATGATCAAACGTCGAGCGCCCCTGGACAAAACCGGCCTGCTCAGGTTCCAAGATATTGTTAGCCTTTATCCAGTCCTGTAAACGTCCCAGTAGATATCTGGCATATGAATTGAATTTATTACAGCTTAGCCATAGGCCATTGCATGAACAAACAACATAAAATACACAAAAACACAAATACGTAGACCCTGGAAAGACAAAACCTGGGGCCCTAAAAAATAAAATCTTTAAAATGAATTACTTAATACTAAAACATGGCCTCTTAACTTAAGGTTACCAATTATAACAAAAGAGGTAAAGCTAATGGTTACATTACTAATTAATGTCATCCCACAAAACCTTGTACTTGTTGACCTACAAATAGGATCGACTGCCATGAGTTCATCCAGAATCGAAGCCCCTTTAGAAGGGAACCCCGTCCTTTTCCTCACAGAACCATACTTGTCCAACCCCGGACTTAAAATGATTGGGCATTGGGGCTGGGTCGTCCGCAGCCCAGATGAAAAATCATTGGAAAGTAGGTGTACCGCAGGGACCTGAGTTACAGGAAGACCTGTGGCTTGGGTACTCAAACTAACCTGATGAACCGCCCCCAAAACAGGGGATCCATTGGCTTCAGGAGAAGCATAACCCAACTTGGACGAGATCACAACTTCTGGGTCCTTTGACCCAGAGGGCAGAACTGGGCCAGATGTAATCACAGTAACTCCTGTCTGGGCCCCCTCTTTAGATCTATTAATATCTGAGGTGACCCCAGGAGAACTCGGCTTTCCCCTGCACGGATGGATCAGGTCAGACTTCCCGTCACGAGGCCCCAATTTAGCCTTAAAACTCGTGGCAACAATGGGGCAATTCCCCTCTTTGCATATACTTTTGCCATGAAAACCCCCCCAAAACCGAAGGGGTGGCCATTGGAAAAGAGCCATTTCACTATTTCTGGCGTACGAAAGTGGATAACTAACTGTAGTATGCCTCCCCTATCTGGCAGATAGTAAAAACGGGTTATGTAAGATGGCAGAAAAAAACAGCCCAAAATGCTGGAAATATGGAGGACAGTCTGGAATTTGGAGTCCCAAAGGGGAAGCAATCCTGACTGCAGAGGAGAAACTATGAAGACCATGGCATTATCTATTGGGCTGAACACTAGATCCTCAATTCCCTTAGGGGCTAAAGGCCTCAAATGGACTGGGCCGGGCAGAGGAGCTGGTTGGCACGTGCGGTCTTCTCTCGGGGGACCCCTCCCTGTCCTATTCTCTCTGGGATCCTTTACACAGTCCCATATATTGGTCAATTGCTGGTAAATAACCTGGAGTTTTTTATCAAGCCCCTCAATATGTAGCTTAAATGATTCTACCTGCTGGAGGAGCCCTTGAATCTGGGCCTGCATCCCATGGATTCCCGGAGCCAAAATTCCCGAGGTGCTACTGGGTCCCCTACAAGTAACACACAACCCTCCCTTTTTTGTATTCCCTCCAGAGGCAATTTCCGTCTCCTCTATCTGCTGGGCAGCACCAAGGGCATAGCACTCTTGGATTGCAGGACTAGATGCTCCTAAGGTGGACGACAGACCTAAGGGTATAACAAAGGGTCCCCCCTTCTTTATGTTCGTGCTCACCGGTGGCTTTGGAGCCCCTGAAATCTCCCCGCCCTGTCCTTCCAACAAGGGCGAGGGCTCTAGGGGAGCGACAAACATCTCCAAGTCATCCTGCCCAACTACCTGGGGAATTGGCAAGGGGCTACCCCGTACCACTACTTGGATGACTGGAAACTGGGATCCTGTATCAACTGGGGCACCTGGCCTCTCTACATCCCCCTACCCGGTTTCCCATGGGCTCAGCATAGGTTCTTCCCCTTCTAAAGCCTGAATGACCAAGGGCTGAAATTCACTACCTTCCATCCGAGTTTGAACAGCCCCCCTAGGGGAAGCAACCCGGGGCCCCAAAAAAGGACGAGGAGTCCCCCGTGCTTTAGCAGCCATGGCCAATAATCTCTCCCCCTGTTGCTTGAAAACCAGAACACAGTCCAGCAGCGTGGGATCTGGGGGAACTGGCCTGGGCAGAATAAACGACCCAAGCCCACTACCAACAGTCCCTGCCTCCAGAACTTGAGCACCCTGCGGCAGGGGGGAGAATGGTATACCCTTCCGGCAACTGAGGGAACCCTTCCTACATCGCGCTCTTCCAAAGGAGAGCACGGAAAGGACTGTCCCGCTTTGGCCCAGGGGGAACGGGGGCCGAGGCAAAGCAGTCAGAGAGCTGCAGTTGCCTGGCCCTAGTCATAACCCCCGTCTTCTTGCCCTTCCTAGGCATTGGAGCTCAGAACTAAAAAATTAAGTGCACTTTAAAAGAAAATAGGAAAAAACTCCTCAGTCCCACCCCCAAATACAAGGCCAGACCGCCCGCCTACAGATCCTACCACAAGATCAACCAGGACAGGCCCCTGCACCCGGCCGGTGCCTAAGGCAGCATGCAAAAGGGCGCGCCCTTGCGCGCGCTGCTTTGGCGCGCTGCACCGGTGCGCACCTCCAGCGCCGCCGGGCGGCGCAGCTGATTTAGAAACCCCGGCAGCAAAACTCCTCCCCTCTCACAGCTGGATACAATGTCTGGCAGGTGGCCTCACAAATAGGGCTGGACTTGGAGGGTCTCTCCGGACTCAGGCTTGGGCTCCCACTGTTCCCTCCCAGACAGGACGACAGCGCCCGTGGCCAGCAAACAAGAAGTTAGGGCGGGGGCGGGAAGGTCTCCTTATCTGGCATATAGCTTGCCCACAATACTTAAAAGACTTATGGCATGGTAATTAGAGGGGAGGGAGATATCACCTTTCTTAAAAATTGGGCTAACAATACTTTTACACCAATTGGTAGGAATGCGTCCTGATGAGTTGATTTGGGAAAATAGTGGTGCCAAAACACCAGCCCACCAGTCTGTATGCTTAGGATTATTTCTGGAGAAACACAATCTATACCGGGGGCTTTCCTAGGTTTAAGACCGGCAATCAGAAGATGAACCTCCCCCACTGTCACGTCTGGCCAGGAAGGGAAGAGGTCAGTAGGTGGCAAGGAAATAGCACCTGCCAGGGGGCTCGGCGGTGCAAAGAGTACTCCAAAATGTTCCTGCCAAACAGACTGGGGAAGGTGGACCAACACACCAGTAGCTTGCTTACAGTGGAAGTGCATGCGTATCAAATTCCAGAAGGACAGAGAAGATTTCCCATTCAAGGCCTCTAATAGTTTGGCCCATAAGTCCTCCTGGAAAAGACGCCTCTTCCTCAAAAGCAAGCTGCGATAACCCCGTCTGAGTTCAAGGAAATGATGGCGGCACCAAGGCAAGGAACATTGCTTCAGTGACCTCGTGGCTTGACGTAGAGCCACCCTTGCATTATGGCATTCCCTGTCAAACCAGCTCAGGGATCTCGACCTGCTGAGATTCCTGGTTCCCTGAGATTTAAGAAAAGGGGACGAAAGAACTAATAGTTCGTCTAAGAGGTCAGTTGGACTAAAGTCTCCATTATGCAACTGAAATCGAGACTGTAAGGTCCTCATTTCATCGCTATTTAGGGATTCGAGAAAGGCTTTATGCACTGAATCCGACCACCTAATTCTAGAGGCCATGAACTCCCATGGGCCTAGTGCCTCTCAGGCAGAACACGAATAAGGATCCACCAGTTCTAGGGCTAAAGGAAAATGGCAGGATTTGTGTCTGGGAATAACTCTCATGGATTTAACCAGAGAGCTTGATGGTTCAGAAACCAAAAAATAATCAATAATTGAAGAGCCCGAGGGTGAGTGTAATGTAAATTCTCCCTCCATATCGCCGGGGGTCTGGCTGTTCAGTATTCTTAAATCAAAAGCAAGAAGAAAGTGATCGAAACACATCTTCTGTTCCCTGGAACAAACAAGGTCCCTGGAAGATCTGGATGTCAAGTAAGCAAAGGGGGCATGTTTATCAAGTTTTAGGGGTTCCGCGCTTAATGCAGGGTTCCCTGTCCTGACGTTAAAGTCACCACCCACTAAAAGCATGACACCCGGATGGTTATCGCTAGAACTCTCAAACAGATTTTCACGTTGGGACCATAAATCCCAAGAATAAAATGGGGAGGAGAGAGGCGGAATGTAAATATTACTGAGCAAAAGTTCAAACCCTGAGGCAAATAAACAATAATAAATAGCTACATGGGCATTCACTGAACCCAAAAGTTTGATTCTTGCACCGAAAGAAGTACTTATCAATAAGGCTAGGCTGCCGTTAGGCCGCCCCTGCCTAGGGGAGGGAGCGGCCGGAAGGCAGAAAGAATTAAAATTTTAAAGAACTGGGTCTTTCAAGGCCCAGGTTTCCTGTAATAAAATTATATCAAATAAAGAAATAAAAGACAAAAAATCGGGGTCTTTCAGGCATGAACTCCAACCTGATGTGTTCCAGCTGACTAGAGTCAGGTTCCCCAGAAGACAATGGCAGTCAAGTAACGGGTTCAATGCCCACGGTAACAAGCCTAGGGCACCCAGGTGGGTGGGACTTGGAAGCCACCAAATTTAGATTTAGAGTAGGAGATCCTGATTGCTCAGGCACAACTACTCATGGTGCTCCCTCACTAGGCTTTTCAGAAACTATGGAGTGAGAACAGTTCTGGGCTCCGTTAGTAGGACCCTGGAATTCAGGCAAACATTCTCCTTGTGGCTTCGAGTCCCAAGTGTCACCCACATATAACACGGGAGGCTCTCCTGAGCAACTCTCCCCCCCCCCCAATTGAACTGGGATGGGGGAACTACACGAAGGGATCCTTCCCCTACGGGAGACCCTACACCTCACTAATCCCTTTGGAAGACCAGAGTTTGGGGCTTCTTCCTTTAGCTTGGTTAGTTTAACTGCCACCTGCTCCAAGCTCTGGAAAAGGTCTTTAAACTCAGGTAATTGAGGTTCCTGTGGGGTTTTACCACCTAAGGGTGTTGGGAACGCCCGAACCTGGTCCATCTTAGCTATATCAGTGTCCATTTGTTTTTCTTGGGTAAGATCGATGAATTGCTCTAGAGGGAGCAAAGCAGAGCGTTCCTGCACTGTCCCCATGTCCAAAACACTACCGAGGCCATCCCCAGGGCTGACTATCTGGGGAACGCCTTGACAGGTTGAGGGCTGCACTGCCTCTGGGGTAGAAAACAATCCTGGGCATTGGTAGATATTGTTAGAGGTAGTTGAAAAAACTCTAGAAATAAAAATTACATACCTACTTAAAACATCCTCTTTCCCCATTATTTTAGCCAGTAACTCAGGAGATTTAAACAACTTAATAAAAACCCAGCTGTCTCTGGTAGCCTGGAGATGGTCAATCGCTCCAATGTCATGCGTTGTAATAGGAAGTGACAAAATAGATCGAAGATGTTTTACAACATCCAGGATGGACGACCAATTGGGAAGATGCCCTGTGGGGGGCTGACGAACAGAAAATAAAAGTTTGGCTGCATGTACATTGAAAAGCGGCCCCCGTTGAGTACCAGTTAATACCGACTCAGGATGCTGGGAGGAAAAGCCAGGTCCACAGTTCCGTTGAAAGTCTGTGGTAACTTTCCCTTGGAGGGGCTCCCTCCGAAAGAACACAGGGGAGCCCTCCGGCAAGACCTCCTCAGGAGCCCTTGACTCAGCACGAAAAAGTGTCGCCAGGCTGTCCATCTTCCCTGTCAGTTGGTGCATACAAAAATGAGTGTATTGCAGGGTTTTAGAAGTCAATGCTACATGGTCTATCAAGAACTGATACAAGGGGTCGGTTGCATGTAACCGCGGGTTAGCCGTCACCGTCTGTTGGCTTAGCCATCACCATCTTCCAAAAAGGAGGCGTATATAACTGAAACACCCAGAAAGGGCGTAGTTAGCTTGGTAAGCGGAGCAAAACTATTGCTTACTGGAATTGCAGAGTTGATCCGAAGACCATCTGGGGCTGATAGTAACACGGGGATAGGAGCTTGAATAACAGGCAGTAAGTAGGAGTCCATTTTCCGTTGTTTAGGGCTTTTGCCGGATGAAAAGGGGCTAAGCTGCTTCTCCTCCCGGGTTCTTTTGCCGGGAGCCATTGAAACAAATTCTCTCGAAAGAAAGGGAGATAGTAAAGGAGGAAGTAGGGATGACCACGAAGCAACAGAGCCCGCCCTACGCCCGTCCCGCGCCTAAGGACCGCGCGCACGGGCCCAGCGCGTGCCTCTGGCTGTGCAGTTCTCTAAGTAGGTCAAGGTCTAGGCAATCACTGGGTTTAGCAGGTCCAACACAGCACAGGTGAGCCTCTGGCACGGCCCCTCTCAAAGCACCCCAGCAGCTTCACACCCTTTTATGTCAGAATACCATCCTTTTATGGAACTTAATCCTGATGCTAGGACCATTTTCTGAGTTCAGCACTAGACGTGAGTGTATGTTATAGAAGGCCTTTTCTCAAAATTCTACATTCTAGGGGAACGTCATCTTAATTTTTTCTTGTTTTTCTTCTTCGAAAGGGAAGGGTAGTTTGAAATACTCTATTGTGATCTATTTGGCCCTTTAGTTCTGGCCTGTTTCACAGTGTCCCCTGTGTAACCCCTGTGGAGTTGCTGCCAGTTTCTACTAGCTTATAATGCATCCCTACGGGACTTTTCTGTCAAGCCATTTAATAAAGGCTGAACTGCTATCCTAACTATATTGAGAATTTTGATGGGATGCCTCCATAGACTGGCATGTAAGCCCCTAGCAGAGAGAGCAGATCAGCAGTAATTCTCCTGGGTCACATAAGAAAGAGCTGGCAGTGGTAGCAATTGCTGCATGCAATTTCACTTGCTATTGCTGCCATTAGATTACCAAGGTGGGTAAGAAACTAAAGGAAGCACAAAGGTAAAAGTGCTTCATAAACACACATTCAACCAGTCTTGGGATAATATGAATAAGATAAGTGCACTGTCCTAAGAACTTAACTTGCTGGAATGATGTCAAGCGAGGTATGTTTTATTACTCATATTTTATAAATGAGAAAATGGAGACTCTAGATTGTCGTGAAAATAAAATCTCAATGAACTGAATCTCAAAGCTAAGGCCAAAACTTTCCCCAATTTTCTCTAATTTTGCATGCTCAACTTGAGGCACCTAAATCTTTATTTATTTATTTTTTCTTATGAGTCTGGATAACCCAAATCTCTCCTTGCCTTCACTTGGAGTTTTAGACATTCCTCTACCTGTGAAAATCAGGCTTTTCCTGCCTGAAGCTGCCACTGGTGCTTAATAAAGATACAATAAACTGGTTTAAATCACACTGAAACCAGTTTTACTGAATGTGGTTACTGTGCCCTGGAAACAGAAGAAAGATCATCTTTAACCATAGTACCACAGCTGTGATTGTCCTGCCAGCAGGTGGTTAAAGTCCCTGTTTCATTGCCTGAGTGCAAGACACACAGACCAACTTTACACTGGATAAAAACAGATGTGATATTGGGCGGCTGTGGCCCACTTTGACCCACTTTGTACCAGACCTCACCTGCAGGTGCAGGTGCTGCCAGATGTTGGCCCAGGATTGTTCCAGGCCGTGTTGGCGGTGAGCCCAGGCTCTCGCCCCCGGGCAATTTCCAGGTCACATCTCAGGCTAAGGTCCTCTCAAGCGGGCCCAAGCGGGCTACAGCAGGCTATAATGACTGCTGTGTCCCAGCAAACATGGCCTGGACTGGAACTGCCATGATAGACATGGTCGATTCGGATCTACCGTCATTGGCCACAATAGCTGCATGTGATGGTGGAGGTGGCAGTGTTGAGCATAGCATGGGGGTGGGGCCAGCTGTCTGCATGTTTGTGTGTCTTCTCCCACCCCCACCCCCGGCAGCCCAGGTGTGGGCACATTTGTTGTGAGGCCTAACCCAGTCTGGACCATTTCTGCAGCAGCTTCCCAACCCGGCCTGAGTCGAGCCATCACTGTGCAGCCATCTCTTCTGTTTCCACCCATTGGGTAGTTGCCACCGCTGCTGTCTGATGGACTGGCTGCCCACCTGAGTCCACCTCCACAGCTGGCCCTACCTCTGCTGAGCTGCCCAGCTGCCATCACACTCTCAGCCTTCTCAGAGGGACTCGGGCTGACAATGGTAGACTCAGGCTGGGAGCACAGCTCTCAGACCTGTCCACCTTTCCCCTCCCACCAAGCCCCACTGCTGCTGGCTCACAGCACCTGGCTCACATCATGCTGTGTACATGCACCAATGCGCATTGTATGGCACTAGTCACACAGATCATAGATAGGGGCCAAAGTCCCACTTTGACTCAAAAGGGAGAGGGAAGGAGAGGGTCTACAGATCAACAGTAGCCCTGGGAAATGCCCTGGAACCTGAGGCACAGCTGTTTGTGAGCTGGAATACCACTTCCACTGACAGTGCTTCCTACTGACATCATCCTGTCACCCTATTCTGAGAAGTTAAGGGACTAGGAGCTATTGCCTCATTTTCTAAATAAGCTAAGAGAAGTGACACAAGGTTACAAGGAGGGATGGAACCCATGATTTATAGTGTTGCTGACTCAAAGCTTAACTATCCAGCCACATTGCTACATCACTACTTAAAGCTATTTAAGTAGTGCACTATATGCAAAGCTTTTCTTTAGGGCAGAATTAAAAGGGATAGCTAGCAGTTGCTCCTGTAGTTTAGGTAATAGAACTTTGTTAAGGAAGTTGGAAGGCCACAGATTCACATCTGCTTTAGATAAGCAGATTTCTTTTATTTTGAAGGCAGTGAGAATTTGTTTCATTTAAAAAAAAAAAAAAAAGCTTATTTTTACTTCTTGTTTACATTTTTTTTTTCAGTCTAGCCTCAATGTTAAGCAATGGACTATTACATAATATTGGGCTGTCTGAAAACAAGCTGTTGAAGAATCCACACAGAGTTGGACTATCAGGCAGTAATCTGACAGAGATTTCATCCTATAAATGCCTTGATTGTGGGATAAATGGCTTAGTGGAAATAGACCTTGTAGCACAACAAATTATCTACATGGGAGAGAAACTGTGCATTCCAGGAGTGTCAGGAAAGCTCAGCTGAAACTTACTATACATCAGAGAATCTCCTTATAGTGCCCTAAAATGCTACAGTATGAGCTCATCCCTTATTACAAACCAGAGAGTCCACCATGCAGGAAAGTTGGTCCCTGCCCCCGACCCCCCCAGCTGCTTCCACTTTCTGGAGGGCCCCAAGCTCAGGAGGTGGCGGGCCGCGGGACCAGCAGTGTAAAAAAAAAAAAGTGGGGGCTTTTGTGGGGCTGTAAAGCGGCTCTTGTGGGGCTGTAAAGCTGTTATGTGTCACTGGACTTTTTTTAAGTTTAGTAAAACTTTATTTTATTATTTTAGCTCAGCCTCAAATGTGGGGAGTGGGATTTTTAAAAAAGTTTTATATTGTAATGTATTTTATGTGGTGTTGTTTTTTGTAGCTTCTGACCCTCTCTAGGCACTTGACATGTAGGGTAGGGTTGCTTTAACTGAAAATGCATTTGTTCTTAATCAAAGACACAGTTCTAACTCAGGAAGAGTTTGCCTGGGGCTAGGAAGATGCTGCTTTCTGTCAGTGTAGCTTGTGTTTATTTTGTATGTTTCTTTTGTGACAATTGGCAGTTCTGCTTGAGTATGTGCTGGCCATGTCCTACACTTCCAAGCACTGTATGGTTCTGAAGGGCTACATTCTTAGTTGTATGTTTTAATTCTGAGAAAAAACAAGGCTCATACCTCATATCTGACATATTCTGCAAGTTTTCATCCCCTTCGGTCTCCCTGTTTTGAGTGTCTCCCTGTATTATACTAATGTAAGAATGTCAAGGAGAAAGAAGCTGGTTTAGAATCATTTTCATTCCAGTTAATTTTAAGATTAGGGTGACTGTTCTCATTTCTGGTTTGGATGATTGACTGATTGTTTGTAAAAACTGGCTAAAATCCTGACAAATAAATTGAAAATGTTCAATGTATGAATTCAGTGGTGCTTTTATAGCTATTTACATTGTTAATGAAACCCAGCTAGCGGTTCTCAAGGCAAAACAGTCTGTTTGCCGCAAGTCAGATTGCTGTACATGTTGAAAATACTATTGCATCAGTGCTCTCAGTAAAAAAGAAGGGTTTTCTTTCAGTATCTATTGTCTGTATTCTTCAAACAACATCTCTTGTATTGCATAAATAATTAATAAGGCTTCCAGTAGGGTTTGAGATATTCAGTAGAACAGAGGTGGGGAAACTCTTCCCTCCCGGGGGCCACTTTGAAAGCTTGCAGACGCTCCGAGGGCCACACAGAAGTTGGGGTGGGGGTGCTTAAAGGATGCACTCAAGGAAAGAAGGTCCCAAATCATGGATTTGTGCCATGGACCTGTCCCCTATCCTTGTTTGCCTGCCCTCATCTCTTCTCCCTTCCCTTGAGCTCAGTTTTTCAGTGATAGGATAGGAAGCAAGAACTGGATCCAAGGGCCAGATCCAGGAAGTGGAAAGGGGCCACATAAAAACCTGCTGTGGGCCATATTTGGCCCCGGGCCTGAGGTTCCCCACCCCTGCAGTAGAATATCTTTGAGGCCTAATGAATGGGCCATTGTGAGGTGCTGTCAAGGACTACCTATTTAGAGGTGGGGTGGGAACTTCTAGTCTAAGGGCCTAATCTGGCATGCGACTGTTTTTTATTTGGCCCATTTCCATTTCCTAGATCTGGCCCATGGATCCAACTGCTACCTTCAAGCGCTGAAAGAGTGAGCTCAGGAGGAAAAGTGGAGATGAGAGCATGCGCTCAAGGGTACAGAATGGATCCATGGCACAGTTCCATGAACTAGGTATGGGCTGTAAAGTACATTTGAACACTGACAGCACTACAGAAATCCTATTAATAATAATGATCTGGACATTCCGCTCTATCCTGACAGTGCTCCTTAAGCTCTTTCCCCACCTCTCACGGAGCTTGTACTAAGCTTTAAACTCACCCATGGGAGGAAGAAGATTCCCTACTCCTGTTTTAGATGACCTCTTCTTCTTCTTCGAGCCCCTCAATATATAGACTGATGGTATGTGGTGCTGCCAGGTGCCGAGATCAGACAGACTCTCCAAGCCAGATCATGTGGGGAACAGAGCACTGACGTCAGCGGGGGCCTGTATAAATAGCGCTGCGCTCCCCAGCCCTCCAGTCTTCTCTCGTTTTCGCTAGAGATTGGATGCATTCCTTATTCTCTCCAACTTCCCTCATGATGCTTGCTTTGGACTACGACGATGGCTTCTCTTCACTCCTGCAACAGAAGAAAAGAACTGATTACTCCAACCTTGGTGCACGGCAGGGATTCAAGCGCTGTTTACAGTTTGCTACAAAATTCCCTGACTGTGACCCATGTAGCCATTGCATTAATACACAGCTGTCCCAAAGGACTCTTGTATGCTTTTCCTCCATTTCTCCTGATACATTATTATTATTATTATTATTATTAATAAAGTTTCAAGTTTAAGTTTATTCAAGCGTGGCCACAGGCCATTGCAACCAAGAATATACATATACACAAAATAAAACAATAAACAATATACAAAATAAAACATAATCATCTGTAAAAATTATAATCACAATTAAGAGCAATGGAGCAAAGGATTTAACTCGATGAAGAAAAAACTGGCCCCACTTTCGAACTTCTGTGGTTTCAGTTGCCATGACACATCCCTTCCAACCCCCTTAACTCTTAAATGAAAATCTATTCTAACGGAAGCCAGATCATGGCAAACATATCATACATAAATACAAAATAAAAATACAAAAGAGGCACCAAGCACCAAGTTAAATTAAAGACACCAAGCCATTCCCATACCATAAGGTGCCTTAGGAGTGGGCCGGGGTTCCAAAGCCAGAGGAGCTATTAGCAATAGCCCTAAAGCTAATAAAATCTTGCCTGCAATGTACCATTTGCAGTAAAAAATGTGCCAATAGCTTAATAATTTGAATATCAGAGCTATTGAGCAAAAAATCCACCCATGCCTCCTCCAAACGCCCAGGGAATCTGCCAAGTAAAGGGGTCAAAAGCTTGTCCCTCACCTTGTCATATAAATGACAATACAACATCATATGGCCAGGAGTTTCAGCAGTCAAATTGTCAAAAGGGCAGATTCTATCTGCAAAAGGCGTTCTTTGAATCCTCCCTTCTAATACCTGCGACGGGAGGGCATTAAACCTTGCCCGAAAGATTAATTGCTTGACTGTCAGTGAAATGTCTGCAATTAAATAGGCAGCCATTTGGCCCCAAGGTGGCACCCAATCAATATAAGCCCTCATATGCGGCGAATCGCCAATTTTGCCAATGTCAGCCTGCCTACCAATGTCATCAACTCTTTGCAGAGCCTCTGTCATCACAGCCAGTGGCATTTTGTGAGGTAGGTAGCCCTTGAAGAGCCCCATTCTCTGGAGATACTCCTCCATTTTTTAAAACCACGGGTTCACATAGGGGTCTTGCCTAAGATTGTTTAAAAGTTCTGAGGAGTTGGTACCCTGAATCTTGCACCAGTACTTCAGTGCCACTCGAAGTGCCACCTGGTGCCAGCTTTGCTGTCCAAATTCGAGCCTTATAGCCACATGTGGCGTATCCCTGGGATTACCCAGCAAGGCTGTCAGAAACTTGGATTGGAGGAGATTCAAATTTCGAGTATAGAAAGGGGCCCAAACCTCCGCCCCATAAAGTAATTGGGATCTAAACTTGGCATTGAAAACTTGTATGGCTGGTTGAATCAAGGCTCTACCCTGCCTAGTAAAATACCTGAGTATAGCATGGGCTGGGCCTTTGGCTGCCATAATAACCCCAGAGAGATGATTCTTCCAAGCTCCTGATCTGTGAAAACACAGGCCAAGGTATTTAAAGGAAGGGGCCTGCTGCACAGGATGGCCATCTATGTCCCAGTGATAGGAGAGATTCTTACTGGTGAATATAACAATCTTGGGTTTATTAAAGTTGATGGAAAGTCTGTTTGAGTGACAAAACGCGGAGAATAATTCTAGTTGGTGTTTTAGTCCAACCCTCGTTTGGGACAGGAAGACCACGTCATCCGCGTAACACAGACAACCAAGTGGCCTAGCTGCTATTTTAGGAGGAAAGCAGTTCGAGGCCGCCACCAGAGAAATTATTTCATTTATATAGAAGTTAAATAAAACTGGGGCAAGGACGCATCCTTGCCTTACTCCCAGAGAAGTTGTAATTGGGGGTATGACATGGCCCTGGTTGTCCACCCTAACAATCAAAGAGGACTCTGTGTAGAGCGCCTGAATAAGGCAGAGCAGCCTGATGTCGACAGAGGACCTCTGGAATTTCTGCCAGAGAATCCCCCTGTCAACAGAATCAAAGGCTGCCCTGAGATCCAGAAAGGCTGCAAAAAACTTCCCATTAGCCACCTTATATTTGGAAATCAAATGGGAGAGAACAAAACATTGTTTGATGGTCTATTGGCCTCTCTGGAATCCTGCCTGTTCTGGAGCAATAATTTTATGTTGGTCCATCCAGGCCACCAGCTTATGCAACAAATGTTTTGCGTAAATCTTCCCCACAACGCACAATAAGCTGATGGGTCTGTAATTCACTGGATCTAATCTAGACCGCTTTTTGAAGATAAGAACGACCAGGGCTTTACTCCATTCCAGCGGTATCTTGACTGTGTTATCTATGGCAGTAAAAAGTTTAGCCTCCTGCTCCTGTCCCTCACTTCTGGAACTCCTGACTGGCCGTGGGGATGCCCTGGGATTCCCTGCCTACACCCGAGGACAGAGGGAGCCAATGTTACATCTCTTCCGCCTCCAGGGATTTGCTCCATGTGTGAGGGAGGCATGGTCTGTCCGCTTGCATTCCTTAAAGTAGCCTCCAGCGCCTGGCGGCAGGGATCTTGCCTCCCGCTCCTGTCCTTGCACTTCTGGAACTCCTGACTGACCGTGGGGACGCCCTGGGATTCCCTGCCAACACCCGAGGACAGAGGGAGCCACTGTTACATCTCTTCCGCCTCCAGGGATTTGCTCCACCTGTGAGGGAGGCGTGGTTTGCCCGCTTGCATTCCTTAAAGTAGCCTCCAGCGCCCGGCGGTGCCGGAGGTGTGCGCCGAGGCAGCGCGCCTAAGGGCTGTGCGTGCAAGGGCATGCTCTTGTGTGCGTGACCTTAGGTGAGAGCCGAGCGTAGGGCGAT
This sequence comes from Sphenodon punctatus, assembly GCA_003113815.1. Lineage (NCBI taxonomy): Eukaryota > Metazoa > Chordata > Lepidosauria > Sphenodontia > Sphenodontidae > Sphenodon > Sphenodon punctatus. The sequence goes on from QEPC01010496.1 coordinate 1,811,586, forward strand.
CCTTCTTTGCTTGTGGCTACCTTTTCCCTTCTGTTATGGATTACAAGTAGTGTGTTGGTGCGTCAGAGGTGACACTGTTTGATCACCCGAATATGACTTTGTCCCCCCGAAGGGATGGTATGGTGCTTCGGTAGGTGGGGGAAGTTTTTGACATTCTTGGGGTGGATCTTGCTCATTAAATTGAGAGCTTCATATCCCATGATGACTAAAAAGAAGGGAAATCAGGGGGTGATAACCAGTGCGCAAGGGAAGCAGCTTAAGTTGGATGACTTTCTCCCAAACGGACAAAGGGCCAGTACCCCGGAGGGAGAGGGGATGCTGCCCCAGCTGCTTGAGCCAGATAATGGGGAAGAGGGTCAGTCTATGGATCCCCTTTTGGACTCTCCGGGTCCTGTGCTGTCATCCCATGCCTCTAGTAGTGATTACTTGGGAGCTGGGGGTATAGCAGGGATGGCTGGGGAAGAGGTAGGGCCATGTATGTCTTTAGAGAAAGTGTGCGCTCTTATGGAGAACCTCCTGCAGAAGCTCCCAGATCGCCTGGAAGGTATGGAGTCTCTACTCCGGGGGGTTCTGAATTTACTGACAGATAAGATTGAGCCTACTCTTCGCGCTTGGGTGGAGGATTTAGATCTCAAACTCCAGTCTGTCCAGAGTCACCTGAAAGAACTGGAGGCTTTGTTTCAAACCTCCCAGGATGATTCTTCCAAATCTAAAGCTCCTTGCCTTAAAATGGAGATGGCAACAGCGCTGCAAGCTGAGGCCCTGGTGGCTCCAGAAGTGGCTGCTTTGAGCTCCCTCCCCTGTAGGTTGATCCCTAATAAGGGACCTCGGATAGTTCAGGATAGTAAATTAAGACCTGTTTCAGAGGCCTTGGTATTTAGGATAACTCTTCCGGCATTTGGACTCCCTCCACGATGGGACTCCAAGGCTAGGATTCTAGACCATCTATCTGCTATTCTTGGTTATACTGTCTTTCCATATTATATACGGCGTTTTGTTTCTTTGCCTCCTCTTTTCCGTAGTCAGAGAGTAGTGGTGTATTTTCGCTCGGCAGCCATCGTGACTAGACCCGACAATGGGGGGATTAGATCTAGTTTCTCTTACCTCTTCTCGGGAGCGGAGCTCGCAGGATTTGAATAGCCAAGTTGTGCCTGCATCATTGTGCAATAAGCCTCTAAGTGTGATGGTATCAACTGCTGACTCCCCTGCAGCCTTGTGACTGGCCCCTCTGCTGGTGGGTGCTGCTATTGGAATTTGCTCCTGGAATATTGCGGGGTGGGCTAGGCATGGCACGGACTCTGAATTTCTCACCTATGCAAGGAACTTCCACGTTATTTGTGTACAGGAGACTTGGGCCATGACCCCCCTTGAGATGGATGGGTTTCGATCATATGATCTACCTGCAGTAAACGGAGGTTACTTACCAGTAACTCTGTTCTTCGAGAGAGCTCCGCGTATTCTCACTCTTGGGATTTACTTCCTGCTCCGCAGGTACCGGAAAACCTCTCGTCAGCAGTATCCAGGCAGATTACGCCTGGAAAAGACTAGAAAAGGTGAGGGCTCCGCCCCCTCACTCCCCCTCCCATCCCGAGAAAAGCGCGGGCCCGCATCACGAGGGATGGAAGTATATAGAGGGGGAGGAGCCCCCACCGCCTCAGTTCCTTCCAACCCAGCCTGGAAGACCTGGTATGTCCATCCACGACTGAGGGGAAGGCGGGCGGGATGTGAGAATACGCGGAGCTCTCTCGAAGAACAGAGTTACTGGTAAGTAACCTCCGTTTCTTCTTCGAGGATCTCCGCGATTCTCACTCTTGGGAGAGTAATAAGCAGTTCTAGATAACTCACCTCAAGGAGGTGGGAGTCGAGGATGGTAACTCAGGAAAGAATCCAACACTGCTCTCCCCACTTGGGAATCTGCTCTGGCCGCCAGGTCCAAAGAGTAATGTCTTGTAAACGTGTGGACAGACGCCCACGTGGCAGCCCTGCAGATATCTGGTAGATTTATACCTTGGAAGTTAGCCAAAGAAGTAGCAGTGGCTCTAGTGGAATGAGCCCTCAGACCTTCGGGAGGGATCTTGTCTGCTAAAGCATAGCATCTCTGTATACACAATAAAATCCACTTGGAAAGTCTCTGTGCAGAGAGTTTGACTCCAATTCTTTGGCCCCCATATGTGATAAAAAGGGAATCACACGCTCTGATTGATTTGGTTCTTTCGATATAGAAAGCCAAAGCTCTTTTAACATCTAACGAGTGTAGCCTTTGCTCCTCGACAGATGTGTGCGGCCTAGGGAAGAAAACTGGCAACGAGATAGTCTGATTAAGGTGGAAACTAGAAACAACCTTAGGCACAAATGAGGGGTCAATACGTAGATCAACTTTCTCCTTGTGAAACATGATATAAGGAGGCGAAGCTCGAAGGGCCGTGAGTTCACTCACCCTCCTAGCCGATGTAATCGCCACCAAGAACGCCGTTTTAATTGACAAGTCTTCCAAGCTGCACGTAGCCAATGGTTCGAAGGGAGGGAACATTAACTTGGCTAACACAAGGTTCAAGTCCCACTGGGGGGCGAGCCTAGATCGTTGAGGAAAAGTGTTCTTTAGACCTTTCCAAAAAGCCCTCATCAGTTTATGAGAAAACAGGGTGCTACTGTCATGCGGTTGCAAACGGGAAGACAGGGCTGCCAAATGAACCTTTATGGAAGCTAAAGACAAATGCAATTTTTGTAGACTCAGTAGATAAAGAAACACATGATTCATGTCTAAATCTTGCAAGGAAATAGCCTGCGAAGTACACCAGCTACAGAATCGTTTCCACTTTAACTGGTAACATTTGCGTGTCGAAGGTCTCCTTGCATTTAAGAGTATCTCTGAAACCTCCGGTGGCAAATTGCCTATTGGGGTAGAATCAACCAAGCGGAGAGGTGGAGCATCTGTAGGTCGTGGTGAAGAATTTCCCCCCGCTCTCTGGAGAGTAGATCGCAGATCATTGGGAGCTTCTTGATTTGAGTCGCCATCCCCAGCAAGGTTTGGAACCAGGTTTGTCGTGGCCAAAAGGGAGCGATCAGGATGATATGAGCCCTGTCCGTCCTGACCTTGCACAACACTCTGTTGATGAGGGGGAACGGGGGAAAGGCATAAAGGAATGTCCCGTGCCAAGAGATGGCAAAGGCGTCCGATATCGATTCTGGTGCCATACCTGCTCGGCTGCAGAATTTCGGTAACTTTGCGTTCTCTTGTGATGCAAATAGATCTATCTCTGGAGTCCCCCATTCCTGAAATATGTCTTGCAGGATTTCTTCTTTCAGAGACCACTCGTGCTGGTCCCTCGATTTGCGACTGAGGTAGTCCGCCCTCAGGTTGTCTTGGCCTGCCAAGTGAATGGCGTGAATGTGTATGTCGTGACCGATACACCAGTGCCAGATGGTCTCCGCTTCCCTCGATAAGCGGGTGGAATGTGCTCCCCCTTGTTTGTTCACATACCACATTGCTGTGGTATTGTCCGTCACGATTTGTATGTTTTGACCGTGTATGCGGGGAAGCAAAGCCTTCAACGCCCAACGTATGGCCCTTAGCTCCAGCATGTTTATGTGCAAATGCGTCTCTTCTGAGGACCAGAGGCCGTGTATTGAGAAAGTCCCTAGGTGCGCACCCCATCCCGTCAGGGATGCGTCTGTCGTGATAATGTCCCTGAAGGTGGGAGCATCGAAGGGCACCCCTTGTAGCATATGATCTGCATTCGCCCACCACTGTAGATTCAGAAGAAGTTCCTCTGCTATACATAGTTTCATGTTTAGTGGATGAATGGTGGGTATGTAGTTGCTGGCTAGCCATTGTTGTAGGGGTCTCATGTGTAGACGAGCGTACGGGGTGACCATCGTCGTAGAGGCCATCAACCCCTGCAGGTGCAAGAAAAACCGGACTGGTTTGGTGGGATGCGAGTGAAGAACGTCTAGGGCATGACGTATGGAGATAAGCCTCTCCTCTGGAAGGTACGCTTTCGCGTGTCTGGTGTCCAAGACTGCCCCTATAAAGGGTAGTCGTTGCGTCGGCTGTATGTGGGACTTTGCTAAGTTCAGAACAAACCCCAGGTTCCTGAGGAGTGACATGGTGAACTCCACGTGTTTGGTAAGTTCTTGTGGTGACCTCGCCGCCAGCAGCCAGTCGTCCAGGTACGGAAAGATTCGCACGCCTTGCCTTCTTAGATAGGCTGCTACGACAGCTACACATTTTGTGAACACGCGTGGTGCTGTAGACAGTCCGAAGGGAAGGACACGGTACTGGAAGCGAAGGTCCCCTGCAACGAATCGCAAGAACTTACGGTGAGAAGGGCGTATTGAAATATGGAAATAGGCGTCTTTGAGATCAAGAGAGGCCAACCAGTCGCCTTGCTGTAAGCCCATGAAAATGACCGGTAGGGAAGTCATACGAAATCTAAACTTCTTAACGAATCTGTTGAGACATCTCAGGTCCAGAATGGGTCTAGAACCCTTGTCCTTTTTAGGGACCACAAAGAACCTAGAGTAGAATCCAGAACTAAGTTCATCTCGAGGAATGGATTCGACAGCCCCCTTGTCGAGGAGTTTTTGAATTTCAACTAGTATTTGAGTAGAGGGGGGGGGAGCCCCAGGGGGGCAAGGTGAGAGGGGAGGGGTGGTATGGAACTGTATGGCATACCCCAGCTGTACTATCTCCCTGACCCATTGGTCAGAAGAAATGGTTTCCCATACATGTAGGTAGGGCAATAGGCGGTCCTGGAATGAGGGGTCATCCTCATTATCTCCCTTGATCAGATAACAATCAAAAACGTGATTTCGCCTGCTGTCCAGAAGACGAGCTAGGAGAGGGTTTACCCCTGCCCCGCTGCCTGCCAAACGATTTACGTTGTTGAACACCTTGTTGCTGGTAATGTGTCTGATTGTGTTGCTGGAATCTTTTCCCAGCTTGGAAATTATAATTTTGGTAAGGAGTTCTTCTAGACGAAAAAGAATAGCCCTGCGTAAAAGACTTTTTGCGTATCGCCCTGACTACCCCTGTGGATCTTGCCGTTTGATTCATCTCTTTAATTTTCTTAAGAGTGTCATCAGTAGAAGCCGAGAACAGGCCCTCACAATCAAACGGCAAGTCCTCTATTCTAGTTTTATTCTCAGGGGTGAGAGCTGTGGACCGAAGCCACGCATGCCTTCGTAGAGCTATAGCAGATGCCATCCCTCTGGCGTTGGCATCCGCCACGTGCATGTTTGCGGTTAATTGGAACTGGGCCATCTGCATGCCCTCTTTCTGTAATGCTGCCAACTGGTTTGGGTCCGATGTCATGCCAATTTTAGACCACAGCCAATGTTGGTAACCGCACATGGCGGAAGCATAATTAGCAATACGGAAGGACAGAGAGTCCGAGGAAAAAACCTTCCTACCCAGCACATCCAATCTCCTCCCCTCCCTATCTGCAGGGGAAGTCTGGATCCCTCCCGCTCGAGATCTAACCGAGGCAGCCGCTATCACCAAGGAGTTCGGAGGGGGGTGACTATGAAAGATTTGAGCCCCTTCTTTGGGTACCCCATACAATGAGTCTGCCAACTTATTAGTCGGGGGAACAGAGGCAGGCTTAGCCCATAAGGTTGTAGCTGGTTCCAACAGCTGATCCAGCAAAGGTAGGGTCACGTGTCCGGATTCCCCAGACCCCAATATGCCGAAGATAGGTCCAGTCTGAGCCTTCTTAATGACCCTCGTGGGCAGCTTTGGGAGAGATGCCGCCATTCTCCTCAACATTGCCTGAAAAGCCTTGGCATCCTCTGTGGCCAGCGAGATGTTAGCATCCGAGATAGCATCTGGCGGTGGTGGGGAAATGGTCTCGTCCTCCTCCATTGAAGGAGAAGACGAAGAGGAAGACCGTGATGCCGACGCCCCCGGGGAAGCCATCCGCGGTACCGTCGGTACCGTGTCCTCCCTATGGGTCCCCAATAGGGAGGTGAGAAGTTGTGTAGCCCCTGATGGCTCTAACCTCGTTCCGGTCCCGGAAACGAGCTCTTCTGCTTCAACGGTACCGATGTCTGCTTGCACCGATCCTGTCTCCGACGGAGGAGGGCGTGATACGGTCGCTGATGGCGCGGCTCTAGGCGGAACCGGAGGCACATAGGTGGTGTCCCGTGGAAGCGACGGGTATCCGAAGTCGTGAGCGTATGGAGGGCTACGCGACCTGTATCTGTAGTCCCTACCATAGTCATAGTCCCGGTGTCCATGACGTGGGGAGCAACAGGAGCATGGGGAACGTGATCGTCGTTCCAGGTGGTACCGGAGGGGCGTCCGTCCCGTCCGGTACCGAGGAGAGCGGGAGCGGGAGTGGAACCGTGGTGACCTGGAGCGCGACTCCCTGCGCACCATCGGTACCGACAACAGCAGAGGCGGTACCGAGCGGGATAACGGTGTCGGTGGTGCCGTCCCCCTCGTCGAGCCCGACGGTCGTGGGGATTGTTAAACGGGCGGCACCGGCGGTGCCGGCTCTCGTGTTGAGCCCTTCTTCTTCTTTTTCTTTCTCTCCACGCTCTTGGAGCCCCTCTCCGACGAGTGCGCGACGCCTCGCGCACCAGGAGGCTCGGTACCGCTAGTAGATAAGCGTCTTGGGCTGGACGCGTGCGGAACACTACCTTCCGCGGTGTGGCCGGAACCGGTAGCTTGCACCTCAAAGGGTCCCTCGGTCCCGAGTTCGCCGGTGCCGCTGGTACCCATGTGCGGACTCGTCCGCTGTCTGGACGGTACCGCCGGTGCCGCTGGAGCCGGATTTTCCATCGGCCTGGAGTGCCGGGCGGGGAGCCTCAGAGGCCCCTCTTCACCGCCCTCTAAGGCCCTTTTTGTGAGAATGTCCTGGAGCCTTAGCGCCCTAGCCCGCTTAGCCCTGCCTGAGAGCACCGAGCAGGCTCTACAGGTTCGAGTGTTGTGACCCTCACCCAGGCAAGTTAGACAGCGGTCGTGTTGGTCACTCACTGATAAAGTAGCCGGGCAAGAGCCGCAGCGTTTAAAGCCCGGTTGTTTGGGCATTCCGTTCGCCCCGGAGGACGCAACGGCCCGGGGAACGTCCCACGGGTGGGTGGCACTCCTTTTCCAATCTTCTTCTTTCTTTTTTATATCTTCTAATCTTCGTTTACTGAAAAGAACGCTGAAAAGCGCCGAGAAGTCTTCCAACGCCACGCGGTTGGAAGGAACTGAGGCGGTGGGGGCTCCTCCCCCTCTTTATACTTCCATCCCTCGTGATGCGGGCCCGCGCTTTTCTCGGGATGGGAGGGGGAGTGAGGGGGCGGAGCCCTCACCTTTTCTAGTCTTTTCCAGGCGTAATTTGCCTGGATACTGCTGACGAGAGGTTTTCCGGTACCTGCGGAGCAGGAAGTAAATCCCAAGAGTGAGAATCGCGGAGATCCTCGAAGAAGAACCTATAATCCCAGAGGGAGGGCTTATGGTGGGCTGGGTTGTCTCATTGCACAGTCACTTATAGTAAGAGATCTCACTGTGGTTTCATTACCTCAGTTGGCCCTGGGGTTTGTGGGCAAAATTGGGGAACTGGTCTGGATTATTATCACGATCTACATCACTCCCAGAAATGCAGGCTCCTTTAGAGAGGCCAGCTGGGATGTCTTAGAGCATTTTCTTGAAGAACTTCTCAAGTACCCTGAGGGACTTTTGGTTATTACAGGGGATTTTAACGCCAGGATTGGCCCGAACGATCAGGCTATCAGTGTATACTATGATATGTTCCGAGTCCAGCAGACTGATCTGCTTAAGTCTAGAGAATCCAGGGACTCCAAAGTTAATGCCTCTGGCATCAGACTTGCACAATTGGCAGTGAGCTGCAATCTACACTGCCTAAATGGGTCTGGCTTGTGAGCAGGCAAGGTGCTAGCACTGTTGACTATATTCTAGTCTTGGTGGCAGCCCTTCAATATGTTATGGAGTTTAGCGTGGGCGTTAGCCCCTTGGGAGATCATTTCCACTTGACTCTCCAGCTGGCGCTGGTTGGTGGCGAGGGTGGAGATCAGGAAGTGATGATGGAGGGGAAATCACAATTAGAGATCTGTAGACCCTCTTGATGGGGAGGGGCGCAGCTAGCTGCCCTTGAACAGCTGCTTGCTCACCCAGTGGTGATGGACTGGAAGGAACAGCTTCTCCAATCTATGGATTCCCTTGTAATAATTGATAGGTACTTACAACTTATTGAGGAGTTCTGTCAGTCCATTCAAACTTGGGGAAGTATTCCATCAAAAAGTAGGAGTGACAAACCCTGGTTTTCCATTGATTGTACCGCCTTCAAGTTAAATTGAAGATGATGCTTTTGAGGTATAAGAGGGACCCTTCTCAAAAGGTACTCTTGGAGTATACTGCCCTTAAAATTGAATATCAAAAATTGATTAAAGAAACTAAGAAAACTTATGCGGAGGGGCAATGGATGGAGCTTTTACTGGTTGTGGAGCAGAAAAACTCCTGGAAATTTTGGCGCTTGGTAAATGGGAATGGCAGGGGTGTAATGGGGAGGGGGAGGGGAGGGTGGAGCCTGCCTCTTACCCCAGGGGCTTGGGCCAAATATTTCAGTCGACTATACAATCTGCCCGATGCGGACCGGACTCGGAACGACTCTGCTTTGAATCCAAGGGACCTACCAGTCTGGTCCCCAGTGTTGGAGGTGGAGGCTCTGATAGATTATTTTTGAAGTCACAAGACACCTGGCCCAGATCTGATCTATATCAATTTTATTAAAGCCCATAATGCCTGGTGGCTTACCCCCTTGGCTTATTATTATTTATTTATTATTAGCATTTGTATAGTGCCAGCTGTGTACCTGGTGCTTTACAGAACAATGAGATAGACGTGGTCCCTGCCTATGGTGCTCCTGAAAGCAGCTTGAGAATTGGTGGACTTAATACTGATTGCTCCTCACTGGCCATGGCAGTACTGGTTCCTGATACTACAGAACAAGGAGATTTAGCCATGTTGGCATCTGCCTCTGGTTCCAGAGTTGATTACCTCAGGGTTTGGCCATGTATGACACCAGCGCGCGCGCACACACACACACACACACACACACACACACACACACATCGTTGAGAGGTTTCTGCCAAATGACATAAAGGACCTTATGTTGGCTAGCCATAAGTCATCCACCCATAGGACATACTCAAAGAAGTGGATTTGCTTTGCTAGATGGTTAGCGGATTTTGGTATAGACCCAATTTCCTCCCCTGCACAAATTATTCTCAAATATTTATTTGGCCTCTTTAAAGCGGACCTTCAGTATCCCTCAGTTCAAGTTCATATGGCCACAATTCCAGCCTTTCATGATAAAGTTGATAATAAGCTTCTATTCAGCCCCCTTCAATTATGATATTCTTTAGAGGAGCTATTAATTTCTTTCCTCTAGTTTGAGCCCCCACTCCTACTTGGGATCTAAATTTGGTACTTCAATGTTTAATGAAACTCCCCCTTTGAATCTGTGGCATCTGCAAGTCTAGAATATGTCACCCTGAAATTTCTTTCTTTTTTTGGTTGCCATTACTTCTGCCAGGATGGTTAGTGAATTAAATGCCTTAAGTTGTAAGCCCCCATACCTAATTGTATATAAAGATAAGGTGTTCCTTAGGCCACAGCCATCTTTTCTCCCAAAGGTAACTTCTGAATTCCATCTTAACCAGAACTTACCTGTTTTCTTTCCCAAGCCAAACTCCTCTGCTGGTGAAGCAGCTCTCCATACTCTGGATTTGCGTAGCCACCCTGTTCTACCTGGAGAGAACAAATGCAATTAGGAAGTCTGACTGCCTCTTTGTCTCTTTCGCCCTGAGATTTCAGGGACAAAAGGCTACTAAACAAACCTTCTCTAACTGGTAAAAAAGTGCATGCTAATCTCTTATAATCTGACTTGTCAATCAGCACCAGACAATATCAGGACACACTCCCTTATCTACCTCCCTGGCATCCCTCACCATACCCCTCTGTTAGAAGTTTGCAAGGCGGTAACCTGGGTGTCTGCCCATACATTTGCAAAGCATTACGCTATTGACCCAGCCACTAGAGGAGATTCCCAGTTTGGCAGGTCAGTTCTCAAATCTCTATTTTAACTCTTCCCGCCACCTTGCGAACTGCTAACTAGTGTACCATCAGTATGTATTGGAGACGCTCTTTAAGAACAAGGATGTTACTTACCTGTAACGAATGTTCTTTGAGAAGACCTCTCCATATACACACCTGCCCTCCCCTCAAGAGTTGTATTTTCCTTAAAGTTGTGCTTCTCTGTGGAGGAGAAAAGACTGGAGGGCTGGGGAGTGCAGTGCTATTTATACAGGTCCTCACTGACATAAGTGCTCTGCTCCTAACAGGATCCGGCTTGGAGAGTCTGCCCAATCTCAGCACCTGGTGGCCCCAAATACCATCAGTGTGCATATGGAGAGGGCTTCTCAAAGAACATTTGTTTCAGGTAAATAAGGCTCTTTTAAAATGGGCCGCGGTGGGTCGGGGGATGCGTGTACGCCCACAGTGGGTGGAGGTGGGTGTGCATCTGCTCCCGCGGACTCACGCCCATCTCCATGCACGGAGCAACCGGCCATTGCGCCATGTGTGGGTGATGGGGAGAGATGGGTGGAACGTGGGAGCGTGCACCCCCCCACCCACTGCCCACGGTGTTCCCACGGGTGCCCACCCATCCCCCCGCCCCGATGTTCGCACAGGTGCCCCCCCCCCACTGCACACGTGTGCGAGGGGAGGGAGCGTCCGTGTGAAAAGGGCCTGACTTACCCATCTCTTCCCCTTCATAGCTCCACTCTGCGTATTCTGTACTATAACATTCATTTTCCACTTGCTGTGCCCACCAGGCCCCCTTTTTCTGTGCATAACTTTTTTCTTTGATTTGCTTCTTCTATTAGCTAGGGCTAGCACTATGATTTGTCAGGTCCCGAACTCTCAGAATTAGGAATCGGACTATGAGTGCACTCTCTTGACCCCCTCTATGAAGTGCTACCAGTGTGCTTAGCGGATGAGATTATTCTTCCTTTTTAGGTCCACTGCTGGTCTATGAGATGTGGAGTCCTCAGAAGAGTAGGTTCTCAAGTATTTGCATCTTAGCTTATGCTGAAAGTTAGCCTTATCTTTAGAAATGTGAATGAAGCTGACAAGATTCCCAATCTCGAAGTGCCCCCACTGGCCCATCAGATATGCCAAGACCCTCCATACATAAAATGGGGCAGAGCAGCAAGAAGCTAACCTATAAGTAGCCGTAGAATTTGTGGGGCCCAGGCTGAAGATAAAATATGGGGACCCTAGTACCCCTCCCCTTTGACAGCAGCCTCTGTAGTGGCCTAAAGGTGGTCATATTTGGAGCCCCACTGAGAGGGAGTGGTTCCCCCACAACCTGTCCTGGTGCAAATAGAGACCACTGTCGGCCCCTCAGAAAGAGCGGGTAAGGCTGGCCCTGCCTAAAGGCCTTCTTCAAACTTGGTTTACAACCTCTGAAAGATTTTTTCTTTTTTTTGCTATATAGTGAAAATGTAAGGAACAGCAAACTCCTGTTACTGTATCTACTCATCACAAAGGATAAGATAGCCAAGGCGTAAGTTCTCCAAAGCAATTTTGAGCTAGATTTGCAGATAAAACTTCTACATGTGGCAGTACTCCACAACTCCCGATGAGCTGAATAACTGTTTTATTGTACTTGCTATGAATATTTATAATATAATGCATAAAGTATCTGCTTTTGTTTAATGTGACATTAGATGCAATTTAGATGCCCCCAAATGTTTAATTTTCAGTATGCTAAAGAATTGTGTCTAGAGAAAGTGCATATCTGTGGTAGTGGGGGGGAATGTATTGTTGAGGGGAAGCTGAAGATTTTTCAGTTGCTTATTCAGATCTGCCAGAGACGAGACCTATTCTCAAAACAAATATATCTCCACCCAAACAGTTGGGTGTTTTGGCATCTGGGAGTGTGCAGAAGGCAGTTTGGGGTTTCGGGGGGGGGGGGGGGAGTTATTAGCAGGAAATAAAACTGGTTGGTGAATTGTTAACCACATTTGAATAGTTTCATTTTAAATTGGCATCAGTGGATTTCTGTGTTGTACGTCATTGAAATGAATCTTCAGATAACGGTTCCCAGAGGTTTTATTCAGATTGTGTGTAGCCTAACATTTGCGTCAGGCAAAGTTTTTGAATAAAGTATGTTTACTGGTTATTTTAAAAGCTCAAACTGCAAAGGAGTTGTAAAATGACTATCTTTTCTTACCCAGTGCTGTAACCTCATGCAGTGTTCATTATTTTGTCACTAGCAGGTTGTTTTGAATTCTGCTACTATTTTAAGACTAACTACTTTTATCCTGTAGAGATGCAAGAGCTTACAGAATTTTTTGTGCTTTCAAGGCTCTGTGGATAGTTCCATGAATGGATAGTGTATCTGCCTGAAGTCTGAACTGATCAGACGCTCTATTATAAAAAGAGACAATGTAACTTAACATTCAAAAAGTGATAGAACATAATGTGCCATAACAGAAAAGTTTGTTTAAAAACACCACTTTTGAAGCTTGCACTTATGAAGTTACGAATAAATATTGAAAAAATTATATTATACTGAGATAAATATTAATATGCACATGTTTGCAAAGTCTTTGGTGACTTCAGTGGAAAAATATATATGTTTGGTTTCTTAAAGAGATAAGTGTTCAGCTTACTGAGAATTAGCTTGGAATCCAACAGTCGTGTGGTACCCATCTTGCCTTTGACACAGATACTGTCCAAAGCTCTTCTGTGGGCTAATCCACAAACAGGCTTTGCAGCAATATTGGTTGATTTAGAATACTGATTTAGTTAAATCACTGCATCCCCTGATGTGAATTTGCTTGTCTGTCTATAAATAAACCAGTGCTAACAGTTTATGGCAGATTCTTTATCTATAAACTAGGGATAATAAGTTGTGTTCTTTACAAGAGCATTGGTGGTGTGCTATTCAGTATTTATAATGAGCTAGCTCTCACTATTACTTTAATTGCCTTTTGATTATTTAGACATATCTTGAGATTTCTGACAAATGCAGCTCTTCCATACTAATAGTGAAAATATTTTTTTTTAAAAGAACAAAACAAGAATATAGGGTAAAACTGATTGTAAATTTCATTTTTCAGAATACTGTAATTAAAAAAAAGAGAAAATTTTGTTTCATTGTAACTTCTAGCTCATGTTATCCACCAGCATACCTCTTAGAACAGCTGGCTTTTGACACATCCAGAGTGGAAATGTGTCATTCAGGGTGGAAACAAAGGTGAGTGTGTGTCTTCCACCACACACAATACAGCTATCACGTTGTGTGCGGTGAAATACACACAGAAGTCACTTACTAGAATGGGCTCAGGTCTTTTTTTTTTTCTTGTTGACACTATGATTTTATCGAGTTTGTTCATGATGCTTATTATTATTATTATTATTATTATTATTTATTATTATAAACATTTATATAGCACCAGTCATGAATTTGGCACTGTACAGAACATAGAAATGGACGCGGTCCCTGCCTGTGGCTTACAATCTAAAAGACAAAGAGGGGGAGACAGGGAGAGGGGACAGTGGGAGAGACAGGAGAGAAGACAAACAAACATTCAAGCGGATGCGAAGTCTCAGGTGTGTGTGCTTGGCTTGGTTACACTCAGGTTGGTTGCAGCAGTCTTCAGAGGAGGGCAGACAGTAAGTATATGGGGAACGACTAGCAGGCATTGGGAAAGGCGGCGAGGAAAAAGTGGGTCTTGAGGAAGGGTTTGAAGGAGCGGAGGGAGGGGGCAAGGCGGATGTGGGTAGGGAGGGAGTTCCAGGCTTGGGGGGCAGCGAAGGAAAAGGGTTGAAGGCGGTTAGGTGAGCAGGAGAAACGAGGGAGAGTGAGGGAGGGGACAGAGGGAGAGCGCGTGCAGGAGTGCGTAGGGAGATTAGGTCCGAGAGGTAAGGGGGAGCTTGGTTGTGGAGTGTTTTGAACATGAATACCAGGAGTTTAAACAGAATACGTTCAGGAAGGGGGAGCCAGTGAAGAGAGAAGAGGAGAGGCTGCACATGGTTGAAGCGACGGGCAGAGTGAATGACCTTGACAGCGGAGTTTTGGATTGCGATAAGGGGGGACAGGTGAGAGCAAGGGAGGCCAGCAAGGAGGAGATTGCAGTAATCGAGGCGAGAGATAACCATGGCATGAACAAAGGTTTGGGCCGAGGAGGTAGAGAGAAAGGGGCGGATCCAAGCAATGTTACGGAGGGCGAATTGGCAGGATTTGGCAACTGAGTCAATGTAAGGTTTAAAAGAGAGGTGCATGTCAAAGACGAAGACCAAGCTCCGGCCTTGGAGAACAGGATGGATGGTGACTCCATCAATGCAGGTGGGCAGGTTAGAGGGAGAGGAGGAGGAGGGAGGAAAAATGAGGAGTTCGGTCTTGGCCATGTTGAACTTGAGTTGACGTCGGGACATCCAGGCGGAGATGTCATAATAATAATAATAATAATAATAATAATAATAATAAGTTTATTGTTTAGCTATAAAGTCATAACAAATATGTAACAAATATAAAATATACCATAACCAGTATGTAAGGTACATGTAAAATATAATAAACAAAATTAGCAAATTAAAACCAAACATGCACTATTGTTATTGTATGTGGTGCCCGCAATTCCCTGTTCTTGTGTTATACAATTGAAGTTGCCAATTACGGCAGCAGTGCCTCGATACTCCGTAAGTCACAAAGGCCCCACCTCATATACCCGACGGTGTGGAGGGCAAAGCCCTCGTCCTAATCTGAATTGCTGCCCAACAGAAATTGGCCACCGCTCTTGAGGTTTCTGAGTCAATAGGGTTCAGGAACTTCTGCCGTCCTCCCTCCAGAGGGCCGTTGGTCTAACAATAATTTCCCCAGGAACTTATACCTAGGGCCTGCAATAGCAGGACAACAGCCAATTATATGGTCTGGCATGTCCCCTTCCCCCAGCTGACATAGAGGGCATCGTCGTTGCTCCCGTGGGATGCCAGCATATCGCCCCTCCAAAAATGCAGATGCAAAAACATTAGCTCTTAATCTGAAGAAGGCTGTGTGCTTATTGGCATCCTGCCATGTAAAAAGATAGTAACTGCCTGGAAGAGAAGATCTGTAGGGTATAAAGTCAGGCGCCACCCTCTGCATGGCCAAGAGGGCGTCCTCCTCTTGGAGGGCCTGATCCCACAGTCTTCTTTTGAGCAGCGCCTTGGCAGCATCTAGCCCAAGATATCCTATATATGCTGGGGAGAGTCCTAACTTGTGTATTTCCTGGCATGCCATGACCTTCCAATTGGCTCCGAGACCAGCTGCAATAGCTGAACCCACCAATGAGTCTTTAAGGAGCGGAGTAAAACAGACCAGCCTAACCCAATAAGCCAGCAATGCCCGCAGGGCATGGGTTCTGAGTTGGGGATGGCAAGTCTCCATCCTCAAGATCACCTGGGGTGTTCCTCTTGGGGCCCCCAGGATAACTCTCAGAAACTTATTCTGCAGACTTTCCAGTTTGTAAAGGAACGCCCCTCCCCACACCGGGAAAGTGTATAATAGTTGTCCCACAACTTTCACTCTAAATAGGCGTAGCGCAGGGAGAATCTGTCTCCCCCCTTGTCCAAAGAAGAATCTCTTAATTGCCGCCATAGAGTTTTCGGCCCTCTGTTGTACAGCGGTGAAATGGGCCCTCCATCCCTTGCGATCTGAAAAAATCACTCCTAAATAGGTGAAAGTTTGAACCTGCTCAGTAGGGTTAGATCTAATTTCCCAGTGCTGCAATTTCTGCTGGCCTCCCGCATGCACTACCAGTACCTTGGTTTTTGTGAAGTTTATAGTCAGTATTTCTGCTTGGCAATACTCTCCGAATTTATTCATGGCTCGCCTCAGGCCAATCTGGGACTGTGAAATTAGTACCGTATCGTCTGCGTAAAGCAGTAGCGGCACACGGCGGTCCCCAACCTTGGGAGCATGTGTATCCGCTGTTTTCATGTATTGGATGGAGTCATTTACATAAAGGTTGAAGAGAATGGGGGCTAGCAGGCACCCCTGCCTCACTCCCACTTTCATCTGCACTGGACCAGACAGGACGCCCTCACGATTCACCCTCACCCTCAGAGAGTTCCCTGCATGTAGCTTAATGACTAGGTATAACAGTCTTGGTTCTATATCCAGTGCGTGCAACTTGACCCAGAGGCGCTCCCTACTGATTGAGTTGAAGGCCTTTTGCAGGTCTATAAAGCACAGGAAAAGCTTCCTTCATTCAGAAACCAGTTTGTCAATCAATGTTGACAAGACAAAAATGTGGTCAGTTGTGGCCATGCCCTTTCGGAACCCTGCCTGCTCTGGCTCGAGAATCTTCTGCCTCTCAACCCATGCCTGAAGTTTACTCAGAAGTAACTTAGTGTATAATTTTGCTATCACACTCAGCAAACTAATGGGGCAATAATTAGCCGGATTCATAGGGTCCCCCTTTTGTATATAGGAACAACAATACTGGAAAGCCAGGCAGCCGGGAATCTGCCCGTTTCATTTATGTGAGTAAATACAGGAGCCAGCCAACCTGCCCACCTAGTTGGTTCACTTTTCAAGAGTTCGGCAGTAATAAAGTCTGGGCCTGGTGCCTTTCCATTCCTTAACTCCCCTATGAGTAGAACCACCTCCTCCAACGAGACGGGGGGCCAGCTCTGCAATCTATTTAGGGGTGCGATAGGTAACTCACCATCCCCCACCTTGGCTTTGGAAAAAAGGGCTTTATAAAAAGATTGCCATACCTCAGGATGAACGCATTTTTATCCTGACCTTCTCCCGCCTTTAGCGTTTGGCGAATAATTGCCCAAAATTTCCGGGAGTCTTTTCCCTTGGCTGCCATGATGAGGGTATCCCATGCAGCTTTCTGTGAACTTCGCAACTTATCCACCAATAAATTGCGGTAGTTTTTCGTACTTGAGACAATTTCAGCCTTGAGTTTCGGCCAGGCCTATTCCTCAAGTCCCTTGCCGCACGTCTCAATAGAGCCCTTGCCATGCGGCACTCCGCATCAAACCAAGCCGGGGTGCTACGCGCAGAGGTTGCTCTCCTGTCATGGGGCTTTGTGATGGTAATGACTGGGTTAAGTAGTGTTACCAGTTTGTTATACCCGGAAATAATATCTAATCTCTGTGCTGCCAAATCTGACCACAGAGCAGCCACCACTGGCGATTCCATCAGATTAATGACAGCCTTATGTACATCTTCCGACCATTTTTTTTGTCGGCAGGCAGGAGCACTGGCTTCCCCTGTTCCTAATATCCCTTTGTCAAACGTGCGGCTCCCGGCATCCCACAAATCCAATTCCAGAGGGAGATGATTAAACACACCTAGTGGTGTGACCTGGAACCCGTGGACTGAAGGGAATAGATAAGGCGGGATCAATACAAAATCAAGGACGCTAGAGCCCTGACAAGAGTGGTATGTGAAGTTTCCCTCCCGATCTCCTTCAACTCTCCCATTAATTATAATAAGGTCTAATTTGTCAAATAGTTTCCCAAATAGATGCTTCCTCTGCCCTATGGTTCTATCTTTGGAAAAGCGCGGCGGGATCGCAAAGCTTTTATCTGATGAATCCTCCCATCCGGGTGCAATCTTAGTACTTGTGGAGCCCCCTACTCTGGCATTGAAATCGCCACCCACTATTAGCCAGGCCTCCGGGAATTGAGTCACGGCCTCATCCACAAGGTCCCCTATCTGAGTCCAAATTGCTGGGTCATAATAAGGAGAGTAATCTGGAGGGATATAGGCAATGCCTATCAATAGTTCCCACCCACTAGGGAGGCGGCAATGATAGACGCCAAAATTAGCCTTGATGGGACTTATTAGATCAACCTTAGCTGACAATTTGGATGCTACTAGTAACGGCACACCACCACTCGGCCGGCCATGGGCTGACGATGGGGTTGCATCCACCCAAAACTTTTCAAAACCCCTCCATCTGTCCTTGAATGGAGGCTCTGCCAGCCAAGTTTCTTGTAATAAGATTAAATCGTGCAAAATAAGGAAGTTATAAAATTCTGGGTCATTGTAATGCGCCCTCCACCCTGAAATATTCCAGAATGACAATTGGAAGGGTACTACCTCCCAGGCCTTATGTCACTGTCCCTGGGACTGTCTGGTTCGTTGTCTCAGTACCCTCCCCAGCACAGGTGGGGGAGCTAGTTGAAGGGCTCCGCCATAATCAGGGAGGACCCTGGGGGGCATTCGGCCCGTACCGTCCCCTGCATTACCGACATATCTGGGCCCGGGTGCCTCTCAGGTGACATCTCTGCCTGAGAAGCCCTCTCCCCCCTCGTCTGGGGGACTTCCAGGGGTTGCACACCCCTCCCCCTCCGGGGAAAATCTCCCTGGGCATGGGTCTGCAACTAGACCCACTGCAAGGGGTCGAGCTAAAGACCGCTAACCCCGCCTGCACCTCTACTCTTATGCCGTCCTCTCCTCCTGGAGACTGCCAGCTAAACGATTGGGTGCATGCATATGAAGACGGGGTAGCTGGAGGTGGGGTAGCTGAATGAGGCTTGCTTTCTGCAGCTCGTATTTCCCCTAACTGTCTCTGCAGAGACTCCAGACGTTCCAAAAAACACCTCTGTGGGTCCTCTAGGGGTAAAATAGGCCGAGCGGGCGCCATCACCCTCTCTGGCTGGGAGCCCTCACCAAGAGGGGCCCCCCACAGATGCCCCCCTTCTTGGCGGTAAGGCAGGTAGCACTCTTGGAACCCCAGATGCTATTTCCGCTTCAAGAGTACCGGGGGCTGTCAGGAGAGGACTTCCCACTACTTTGGGCTTGCTGGTTCTAGGTGGAATATCAGGGGCCTGGGAGTCAAGAGGTATTTTCCCAGCCCGAGGTATCCCCATCCTCCTCCTTACTGTCTGCTCAGATGCGTTCCCCAATGGCCCCCCTGCAAATGGGGACAACTCTGGAAGGCCTGTGAGACCACCACTGCCTGTTTTTCTAGTTGTTTTGTCACCTCGAGAATATGGGGGATAATACTCGCTGTTGAAAAGGACACTACAATCATTTGTCGGTCCTCGGCCGTGACCAAGTGGTTTACAGACAAGATCTCTCTCCTAGTGATCACCAGTTTCTTACTTCTCAGTAAAGGCCTTAGGTGTTCTGCTACATCTAAAGCAGTGTCCCATCTGGTAGCCTGCCCCCCTCTTTGTGGCAGAATAGTGAACACTAATGAGTCCTTCAGTAGCCCAAAAGCTCCCACCCTCTCTACCCACATGATGGGCGTATTGGCATCCTGAGTCAGCGTTGGGGAGAACTCTTGGGTCGCACTGGCATGAGCACAGCTTGGTGAGCGGGTTCTAGATTTCTCGCTATTAAAGCGGGAACAGGCATAGTGGGTCCTGATTCCAATGCCCGGGGTATATCCCCAACTTTCTCCTGGACAAGCCTTTCAATGTTCTCCAATTTGCCCTGGAATTGTGTTAGCTTCGTGAACATAAAGTGTAGGGTCTCAGCCGTGAGTATTACATGCTCTGCGAGGAAATCTGCTAATTTCCCATCCTTCACTGGGACCTGCCCCATTTGTCCCATAGCAGATGGTGACCCTACGGGTGGGAGCCCAAATCTCGAGCTGCTCCATACGCGGGGTTCGTACGGGCACTATTATTGAGCTCCTCAAGCCCCCCTAGGGACTGGAAGCGGTTTGAAAGTAAGGGCCCTGGCGGTGATGGCGATACCGCTACTTTCCTTACTGCAGGCCTGCCAAAAAAGGCCTCCAGTGTCTTCTGTTTGGAGATCCTGGTAGGCAAGCCTGACGCATCCATGGAAGCCATCTCCCCTGCCCACCCCCTCTTACGTAACTAAAATACAGAGAGAGTAAGGGTAAAGTTAGATGGGGGTTGGATCCCTGCGCCCCCCGGCGGCCCGCCTAAGGCGCGCGGACCCCGGTGCGTGCCGCCGGCGCCGCCGCAGCTAGAGGCTATGATTAAATAGCCCGCCCAGGTCCCACAGGTGCTATGGCTCAGTCTATGCCGGTGCTTGATGGGGGGAGGGGGTGTTCCTTGGTCCCGCTCTCTCCCACACGCTTGTCAGGTAGCCACTCCGACTCACCACCCCGATGGCGCCTAGAGGCTGTGATTAAATAGCCCGCCCAGGTCCCGCAGGTGCTATGGCTCAGTCTATGCCAGTACTCGATAGGGGGGGGTGTTCCTTGGTCCCACTCTCTCCCACACGCTTGTCAGGTAGCTGCTCCGACTCACCACCCCGACGGCGGCTAGAGGCTGTGATTAAATAGCCCGCCCAGGTCCCGCAGGTGCTATGGCTCAGTCTATGCCGGTACTTGATGGGGGGGTGTTTCTTGGTCCCGCTTTCTCCCACACGCTTGTCAGGTAGCTGCTCCGACTCACCACCGNGAGAGGCAGTTGACGAGGCGTGAGTGGACAGAAGAGGAGAGAGAGGGGGTAGAAAGATAGAGTTGGGTGTCATCAGCGTAGAGATGATATTGGAATCCGTGGGAGGCAATAATTTTGCCAAGGGACAGGGTGTAAATAGAGAAGAGGAGAGGGCCAAGGACAGAGCCTTGGGGGACCCCAACTGAAAGGGGGAGGGAGGAGGAGTTTGACTCGGGGAGCGAGACTTTAAAGGAGCGGTCAGAGAGGTAGGAGGAGAACCAGTCAAGGACAGAGCCACAGAAGCCCAAAGAGTAAAGCGAGTCCAGTAGAAGCAGGTGGTCGACAGTGTCAAAGGCAGCAGAGAGGTCAAGGAGGATAAGAATGGAGTAGAGGCACTTAGATTTAGCGACAAGTAAATCATTGGTGATCTTGGCCAGGGCAGTTCCAGTAGAGTGGAGGGGGTGGAAGCCGGATTGGAGAGGGTCCAGGGAGGAGTTGGCAGAGACACGTTCCAGAAGCTTCGAGGCAAAGGGAAGGAGGGAGACTGGCCGAAAGAGTGAAATTAGGTGACATGATGCTGATTATGAATGGTTGGCCATGGCCTAACCACAGCTAGCTTACATAATGTTCAAATGTGATTTGGCCTGATCTGTGATGACTTGACTGCTGACCTGTGTTTTTGTAGCGCATGATCGTGATGAAATTTGTTACAAAGATAAGCACAGACCTGGAGGCAGGTAAACAGGTAGAGTTGCCTACAGAAGTTCAGGCCATCCGTTTTATTCAACATCGTATAGCTCCCTTTTACCTGTTCACAGAATTGTGGTTAATAAGAGTTTTTCCTCTTTTTTCTCATCCTTTGGCTGAACATTTATTTTATCAAATTGGGAAGTTTCCCATTAGTTGAAGGTACAAAGGTTCTCAATAGTGCATGACGTTAACTTTAAAAATCTGATTGATGAACTGATTTCATGGACATTCCATCCTGGGTATTTCAGAAATCCGTTAAGTGGATTATAGTGGTTCTGAAGGGAGACATTTTAAAGTAAGAAATTACATACAGTAGGTCTCCATTGTCATCTCTGTAATTGTACAGATGCAAGAGATCTATGCTCCTCCTAGGAGGTAAATAATCATTACCATTCTGTGCAGGCAGTGAATGAAATGCAGTTCCTCCTGATGGTGATGTATGCTTCCATGTGGAGCTATTGGTTGGGAATATAAAAGCAAGAGGAAAATCAATGACCTTCCAGCATTCTATTCCCAAGTAGTGCTTTTGGCATGAGAAGACCTTTGCTTTGCTGCTGTTATGCATATTTTCCATATGAAGTGTTTTATGAAATGTAATATGCCACCCTTCAAACAGCAGCAGAGTTTATGAATTATATTTTAGTTCCTAAATAAACAGCACCTTTTGCAGCAGTATGGGAATATGCAAGCCCATATAAATGTGCTAATCATTTTTATTACCCCATTAAATTGAGCTATATTGTTTTCTATTCAGTTTCTTTCCTTTTGGATCTTGCCTTTAAGCTTAAAAAGACGCGAATGAGTCTTTGAATGAAAAAAAATGCCCTCTGTTAATTTTTTTTGTCTGCTGCTGCAGCCATAGTGGGCTTTTCCTTCCTTGCTGAATTGAAATAACATTTGTGATAACTGCTGATAAAGGGCGGCAAAGTCTATTATGCTTTTCCCAGAAAGAAGCATGACTACTGATTATGGTCTGAAGAGAGAGTGTGGTTGAGCTAATTCATCTCCATCTCTAGCAACTATGGTATATGACTAGGGTTGAGATGAGTGCAAGTGTTCCCGTTCCACAGGGAAATACCAACTGTTCGGGAGTGCTTGTGAGTTTTCATCGGTACTTTGTCAGTTTCTGATAATTCTGTGCTTCCACCATTGTCGATATTGGTGCCTCTGATTTTTCCTGTCAATTTAATAGATTTCCAGCATTTTTCATAATGTCCCAGCATTTTTCATAATTTTTGTCACTTTTCATCACTTTTGAAGACTTTTACAGCAGTTTTACAGCCCTTTTACAACACTTTTATGGCAATTTCCAGCACTGAGCTGGCACTTTGGTGTCTCCAGAGTCCCTGGAGCACTCTGCAGGGTGCACGCAGAGCTTGGGATTGGCCGTGTGGCAGCTGTGTTCAATTAATGAAAAATAACAACAAATTGCAAAAACAGTGGAAAAGCTGGTAGGTTTCTGCGTTGTGTGAAAGAAGGCAAATGACCTGTTTCCAACAAAAACAGCATTCATCAAGATTTTTCGTTTCAGGCTTATTAGCTCCTGAAATTTTGATTGTGGTGACTTGGGTCCCTAACTTGGTTATAAATGCAGAGTGCTCCCAGACATAAGGTACTCCTACAGACATTCATGCTGTTGCTAGCCTCTCAATCAGCTGTTGCACAATGATATCATTTATTTATTTATTTATTTATTTTAAAAACTTATTACCCCGCCCCTCCTACCAAAGGCAGCCCAGGGTGGCTTACAATATAAAATATATAATATATAAAATACATCATAAAATAACAACAAAAGGGGGCAAAAGCAAAAGAGGAAAAACACAGCCTCCCCACAGTGGGGAGAGGGACGTCAAAAAACATTAAAACACATTTAAAACCCTAACCCCTCACCAAAAAGAATAAACCTCCCCCTCACCCATCTCCCTCACCAAGAGCCTGGGGGAACAGCCAAGTCTTGCATTGACGCCTGAAGGAAGGAAGGTCCTGGGCTACCCAGGCCTCCACCGGGAGACAGTTCCACAGCCTCAGGGCAGCCACCAAGAATGCCCTCTCCATAGTTGCTCCCCGGAATACCCGGGGGACCTTGAGAAGGACGCTCCTGGATGGTCGCAGGGCCAATCAAGGGCATGGGGAGTGAGGCGATTCGGCAGATAGATGGAGCCCAAGCCGTATAGGGCTTTATAGGTAAGAATCAGCACCTTGGATCGGGCCCAGAAGACTATAGGCAGCCAGTGCAGAGAACGGAGCATTGGTGTAATGTGCTCACGGCGACCCGTCCCCGTAAGGAGGCAGACCGCCGTATTCTGCACCAGCTGCAGTCTCCGGACTGTCACCATGGGCAGCCCCATGTAGAGCACATTACAATAGTCCAGTCTTGAGGTAATTCAAGCATGGATAATAGTGGCCAAGTCAGAGACTGAGACAAATTTTATAATAAATAAATAAAATAAATAAATGTGGCTGAAGCCGACGCACTAGATGTAATTGGCTGAAAGCACTCCTTGCTATAGCTCCAACCTGGGCATCTAGGCAGAGTTGCGAGTCAAGGAGCACTCCCAGGCTCCGAACCTGGTGAACCAGTGAGGGACGAACTCCGTTGATGATGGGGGCCACCACACCTGCCGCCTTTTCCTCTAGCATCACCTCATTTGTTGTAAGCCGCCCCAAGTTGCTACATCAGGAGGGGCAGGGAATTAAGTTTTTATAAATAAAAATAAATAAATAAACCTCCGTCTTGTTGGAATTCAGCTTCTGTCTACTCGCCATCATCCAGTATTCCACAGCTGCCAGACATCTTGTAAACATTGAGACTGCAGGGCCTGGGTCCGATGAAAAAGAGAGAGAGAGTTGGGTGTTATTAGCATATTGATGACACTGAACTCCAGAGCTCCGCATGACCTCACCCAACGACTGCATATACACACTGAACAAGAGAGGGGGCAAGATGGAACCCTGTGGAACTTCACACAAGAGGTCCCAAGGAGATGAAAAACATTCCCCCAGCACCACTCACTGAGTTCTTCCAGCCAGGAACGAGCTGAACCATTAAAGAACAGCTCTGTCTACCCCAGTTCAGTCCTGCAGATGAGTCACCAGCAACTCATGGTCAATGGTATCAAAGGCAGCCAATAGATCTAACAAAATCAACAGGGTTGAATGACCCTGGTCTAATTCACGGCGGAGGTCGCCGACCAAGGCCACAAGCGCAGTCTCAGTGCCATAGCCGGATGAAAGCCAGACTGTGATGTATCTAGAAAACTGAGTTGGTCCAGATGCTTCTGTAGCTGCCGAGCCACTACTCTTTCAATAACCTTCCCTAAAAAGGGAAGGTTAGGGAAAGGTCGAAAACTGGTGAGGGAGTCAGCATCCAATGATAGTTTTTTTTAACAGGGGCTGGACCACCACCTCCTTGAGACAGCTCAGCACCCTGCCCACCTGAAGGGAGGTATTAACCACCCCCGCCAGCAATGGCCCCAGCGTCTCCCAGCTGACCTTAACCAGCCAGGACGGACACGGGTCCAGTTCACAAGAAGTGGCTCTAACAGCCCCAAGAACATCCTTCGCATCAGCGGGTGAGATTGACTGAAATTGATCTCATAAAATTGGAGAAGGCGGGGCTTCCACAGCCTCTGGTTCTCCCATTATAAGAAGTGTGGCATCGAAATCATGGTGAATCCTGGCGATTTTATCAGCGAAGCAATCTACAAATGTGTTACAGCAGGCACTGGACAATTCCAGTTCCAGGCAGAGGGAGGCCGGACCGACCAGCCCCTTAACACAGATTATAAGGGCGCAGGCCACTTATTTATGTATAGCAGCAGCTATGTGCAATGGGCAGCTACTTGTTGTCCACACCCAAATTTTTTCAGATCCCAATCCATGATGATGAAGTAGTAAAAGGCAATTTAGGACAAACAGGCAAAATGACTAAGACCATGATACCACTTGCCCTTCCCCGACACCGCAAGGGCCCGTGCGCCAGTGGAAGGGCTGAGATCTAGCAAGCGGCCGAGAGTGGGGCGGTGTGGCTGCCGGCAGAAGCGGAGTTCTGCTGGTCCATGGCCACCACCACCCTTATTATCCATGGGGCCTACGCTCCCTGCACTGGTGTCAGAGTGGGGAGCACTGCCCTTTCAAGGGGTTTCTCAACCCCAGGGCAGGCTCCCCAGGGCTGGTGGGCACCCCCATGGGGAAGCCCACCGCTCCCTCCCCCTGCGAATGGGCTGGTTGCGCCTGCAGCGACTTACGCCTGCTCGGGGCAGGCGTAAGGCAGGCGCTGCCATAGGGGCACTTGCTGCTGTGACCCTGAGAAGCTGCTGCATGAGCCAGCCCTGGCGGCCCACAAAACTGGCCCGTAGCACTCACCGTCACTCCCGGGAGCCCTGGACAGTTCCCCATGTGACCCAACTCCCATCCCAGCACCGCAGCACAGTGAGAGGTATGGGAGGGGCACGGTCTAACTAGATTGCGGTCTGGATGTGACCTCTTCCCTTTCCATTAGAGCCAGGGTTGGGGAAAGGGCTGAGTGCCGCCACCTGTGATGGCTACCACGAGCACATAAAATGCAGGCAGGGGGCTGCCTGTTTATTAGCTCTACATGCTAAAACGTGAGTGGGGGCTGCATGGACCAAACATGAACTGCAGTGAGTGCTATTTGTCTCATTTATAATCACCCCTAGTGGCTGTCAATTGGTGTGTTCTAGGAGCTTGATTCAGAAGAGAGACCATTTGAGAATAGAAGAACCAGATCCTTTTTTACTTCAACCTCTTCATTTCTGGTAGTGACGTAGTTTTTCATCTATGTCTAAGCCAGCAAAAGAAATATCCCATCACCTCACAAGACCATTTCCTTTCCCGTTTTGCTTTGTATATATTTTAAAAACCAAATTAGACTTCCGGCATGTGGTGATTGGCTGTGTGTAACCAATTATAATAGGAGTGCACAGAGAAAGATAATTGAGATAGTTTTTGCTTACTACGGTTTTGTCTCAGGTTAATGGTTCCCTTTTTGATTGAGGAATTCATCAAGGAAAAACGTTCAAGCAAAGCCATTAACTTTCTCTAGATTACATAAAGTATTTGATTATGTGCGTCAGGGTTGGGGAACCTTTTCGGTCCAAGGGGCCACACTGAAAATTAGTACAAGCTTCGAGGGCCACATACAGGTTGAGGGTGGGGGGTGCTTAACAGGTGTATTCAAGAAAAGGAGGCCCAAATCATGGATCTGTGCTGTGGATCTGTCCCCTACCCTTGCGTGCATGTCCTCCTCTCTGCCCCATTATTCTGAGCTCAGTTTTTCCATGCTTGGGGGTAGAGACTGGATCCAGGGGACAGATCCAGGCACTGGAAAGGGGCCACATAAAAACTTGCCTCGGGCCGCATTTGGCCACATGGGCCTGAGGTTCCCCATTTTTTGCTGGCTCCATTTAAAAGCTGGACACTTACACTTACTGTAGCTGTATAATTCACAGTGGTATTTACAACATTTCTAGTCTGAAATCTGGGTAATACTGTAGTTTATGGGGATTGCAATTTAGGGGCAGAAATTAATCAATCTTAACACAGGCATGTGGTACAATATTGTTCACTTCTTCATTGTGCAGTTATTACCTATAGCTACCATGGAGCAGGGGGGGGGGGGGGTTAGTAGAGCCTGGGTCCTGGACACGAGGTTGGTGGGGGACCCTCTGCAAATGCCCTGAGTATCTCTAGGAAATTTTCAGAGTGGGCAGAGAAGGAAGCAGGATGTGACCTCTCCCCTTTCCATTAGAGCCAGGGTTGGGGAAAGGGCTGAGTGCAGAGGGCAACCCTCTGCCCCCACCCAATCTGAAAATATTCTGGTGGTTCAGCTTGCAAAAGGTCCCACCAGGAAGGACGTTTTTAGAGTGGGTAGAGGTGGCGTACTTGCTCTGCCCCTTCTAAAAACTTACTTCCTGGTGGAGGTTCTGCCACTCTGGAGTGGAGTGGGCCCTTGCTTGGACCCCCCTTGGGAGAGCCACTGCTTAGGGAGACTCCACTCCTTATCCCTTAGGGGGGGGGTCCATAATTGGAACATGAACCTGGGCCCACCACAGCCGTGCTACATCACTTTCCGGTACAGTGATTTTGCAAATGCTTACTGCTGGTGCTAGCTCTCCCTTTAAGAGAGCTAGCACCAGCCTGGTTACAGGTGCTAGCGGGGCTGCAGGTGCTGTGTGAAGCGAAGGACAGCGTTGAAGGTGCAGCAGCTGTCTGAAGGGTGTGGCAAGAGCCAGCCCAGGAGTTAAAGCCTGAGCAGGGCTCAGTGCAGGCAGGCTGTGAGAGAGGTAGGATCTGGAGTTCTGACTCAAACAGGGAGATGCTTGGGAGCAGCTAGAAGTCAAGGAGGAAGCTACAGGAGGAGGCGGGAGTTGGGTGGAAGCTCTGCTTCACAGACTAGGCAGCCAAAGAGAGAGGGCTGTTCCTGCGAGCTGAGAGGCCGTCCCTGGTTGCGGGAGTAATCGGTGCCTGGTCAGAGAGACCTCAAGAGAGCCAGGGGGTTGGTGCCTCACCAGAAAGACTCTGGGTAAAGAGACTGGATATTGGCTAGAGACTGTATCTGGTGGAGGATTAACATTATATGGAATAAAGACAGAGCTCATTTCTGAGAGTTAATGACTGTTGGGCCCTAATCCTGTCAGGATTTACCCCAGATGAATCTGTCCCTGCCACACCTACATCCTTAGTGACTACTACCCTCTGCATTTACTATCAGCATGCTCATGAGAAACTTGATTGGCTCCTTTTCAGCTTCTAATGCTTTTTCCACACAATTATTTTGTTCAAACATGAAGCATTCATGCATGTAACTAAAAAGCAGCAATTCTCAGCAAGTGATTAGGCTTTCCTGAGCAGGTAAAGGTTAGCAAAATGTGGGAGATGACAAGACTGGAGATGGATAGAAGGAGGCCATTGGCAGGAGGGTGCGGGGTAGAAATATAATGAAATAAATAAATAAATTTCAAGGTGGGAAAGCGGTCAGAATTTGAGTTCACCATTTGTTTTGCAGGAATGCAGATGAAGTATTTTGCAGGCAATAATAACTAGTTGGAGCACAGTAACATATAGTAGTTAATGTGAATTATATTTTAGTTCCTGAATAAACAGTACCTTGAACAGGTGAATCGGGGAATAATGGGAGCGAAAGTGGGGGCAACATCTTGTATGTTAACACCCTTTGAGTTGGAAACATAACTCTGAATCTGATCACTTCCTTGGAGCTTACACTCTATTTCTAAACTTTTTGATTCAAGGTCACTTTCTGTGAAGGTAGGTCAGTTTATACTTCACCAACCTTAACAACTGAGTTTGAAAATATGTAGGGCCTACAAACCCCAATCCAGCAAAATTATTTGTTGAGAAAATAAGAGACTATATGTGCTCCTCAGAAGGGTTTCATAAAGAGAAGATACATTTGCTGTGGAATATTACCATGACAGAAATTGTGGCAGGGGTAAGAGTTTAGCATCTGGCAAGGCCCCCCCCACCAGATGGATACATTAATGACTTTTTAAAAGTATTTAATCAGACCCTACTGGAGCACATGACTGGCATATTTAGTTATTTTAAATTAACAGGGATTCTGCCAGATACTGCCTTGTATACAAAAATCATGCGCACTGCTTTTTTAAAAGGGAAAAAAAAAAGGTATCATCCCCAAGATCTGCTCCATTATAGACCTCGATTATAAATAAAATTGTGATAAAATCTTGGCCGATGTCTTGCCTCTTTTTGTTAAGTGGGTTAATTATAAAAATTAAATTGCTCATGGAGATCAAAGCAGTTTCTTATTTCCATTGATGACCAGTGTTCTTGCATATACTTTTGACAGCTTATATTATTATTATTATTATTTATTTTATTATTGTTAGCAAGCATTTATATAGCATCAGCAATGTACCTGGCGCATTACAAAGTAATAGGATAGACACGGTTCCTGCCTTAGGGCTTACAATCTGAGAGACGGGGGGTGGGGGGAAGAGATGAAGGAAGGGGAACTGAGGGAGAGACATGGAGTGTAACATTCACGAAGATGCAAGGTCCCAAGCGCCCGTGCTTGGCTTGGTTACATCGAGAATGATGGCTGGCTGGTCTGTGTGGTGAGGATATGAATACACAGACCTCAGGTAACAGATTGTACTGGATGGAAGGTATCAGCAGGAGTTAGGTGAGGGGAGTGAGGCGTCGGGGAGGGCAGAGAGGAAGAGGTGGGTCTTGAGGAGGGATTTGAAGGTACGAAGGGAGGAGGGGAGGCAGATGTGGGCAGGGAGGGACTTCCAGGCATGGGGGGCAGCTAGGGAGAAGGGACAAAGCGGCTAGGGGAGCAGGGGAGGCATGGGAGGGTGAGAGAGAGGGCAGAGGAGGAGCGGAGTTCATGGACTGGAGTACGGAAGGTAATTAGTGCAGAGAAGGAGAGGGGCACAAGGTTGTGAAGAACTTTATAGGTGAAGACTGGGAGCTTGTGCAGGATTCGTTCAGGAAAGGGGAGTCGGTGAAGAGAGGAGAGGAGGGGCTGCACGTGGTCAAAGCGATGAGCGAGGTGGATGACCCTAGCAGCAGAGTTTTGGACAGAGATAAGGGGAGAGCGGGGGAGGCCAGTGAGAAGGAGGTTACAGTAATCGAGGCAAGAGATGACCAGGGCATGAACAAGGGTTTTGGCAGAGGAGACAGAGAGAAAAGGGCAAATCTTAGCAATGTTATGGATGGAGAAGTGACAGGATTTGGCAACAGAGTCGATGTAGGGTTTAAAAGAAAGGGGTGAGTCCAAGATGAAGCCTAAGCTACAGGCTTGGGGGACGGGAAGGATGGTGACCCCATCAATAAGGATCGACAGGGAGGAGGGAGAGGGAGGATGAGGGGGGGAAGATAAGGAGTTCAGTTTTAGCCATATTGAGTTGATGTTGAGACAACCAGGTAGAGAGATCAGAGACGCAGCTGGTGAGGCAAGCTTGAATAGATGGAGAGAGAGAGAGGGAGGAGAGAGAGAGAGTTGAGTGTCATCAGCATAGAGGTGATATTGGAAACCATGGGAGGCAATGAGTTGGCCTAGGGACAGGGTATAGATAGAGAAGAGGAGAGGACCAAGGACAGAGCCTTGGGAAACACCAACCGAGAGGGGAAGGGAGGAGGAGGTGGAGTTGGCAAGAGACACATTGAAGGAGCTCTCAGAGAGGTAGGAGGAGAACCAGTCGGGGACGGAGCCACAAAAACCAAGGGAGTGAAGGGAATCCAACAAGAGTGAGTGGTCAACATTATCGAAGGCAGCAGAGAGGTCAAGGAGGACAAGAATGAAATAGAGGCAATTAGATTTAGCCACAAGAAGATCGTTGGTGATCTTAGCGAGAGCAGTTTCAGTAGAGGGAAGGGAGCGGAAGCGAAATTGGAGGGGGGGTCAAGGGAGGAGTTGACGGAGAGTAAGTCGAGGCAGCGGGAGTAGACAACACGTTCAAGCAGCTTGGAAGCAAAAGGAAGGAGTGAGACAGGATGGTAGCTAGAAGGGTCAGAGGGGTCAAGAGTGGACTTTTTGAGGATAGAAGAGACAGTGGCGTGCTTGAAGGTGGAGGGGAAGGAGCCAGTATAGACTTTATGCAGATCTGATGAAGCACTAATGTCCTCGGCTTCTTCATTGTAGCCGATTAGAAGAAATCCACTGTTGTTGTTGCTTGGGAATTAGACTTAAATACTAAAGAGTGTTGAGATTAACCAGGGTTGGCCACTCCTTAACCAACATACACTGTTCACCTCATCTTTTTTGTGGACTTTTAGTTTAGATGGACATTTTGTTAACTGACACCAGGTTTTGTGTATGCACTTGTGACTTACTCCACACTATGAGTGTTAAGACACTGTCTGGGATCCTGCGCGAATCCAGAGCTGCTATGTGCCCCCCCCC